>CM069142.1:51741971-52011971 GCA_035221665.1 Okamejei kenojei
CCCCCCCCCCCCCCCATTTCCCATATTACTAAAAAAACACAAAAACTTATCCATTAAACTGTACTACTAAATACTAAATCCCTTCACTCCCAAGGAAAAAAAAATTCCTCCACTCCCAGAAGGCAGAATGTAAAATAGTAAAACCGGGGTTGCCCCAATCAGCTGCTCCTCGGGTGCTTCCCACACAATCAGCGGCTTCCTCACAAAAAACCCAAAAAAAAAAACCCACTCTCCTAATGGAAACGGTATGGATTTCGGTCAGCCTCTGGAACACAAGCCCCGCGCTAAGATTTTAAACCTACGGTAGGGTGTCGCTCCTCCCCCTCCTTCACTTCCACAAAACGGCTCCTGTGGGCCTCTGGAAACACAAGACCCCGCGCTAGTTTTTAAACCTACCGTCGGGTGTGCTCCTCCCCTCCTTCACTTCCACAAACGGCTCTGTGGGCCTTGGAAAAGCACAAGGCCCCGCGCTAGATTTTAAACCTACCGGTCGGGTGTCGCTCCTCCCCCTCATTCACTTCACCAACGGCTCCTGTGGGCTCTCATGTTTTTACAGATTGTTTGTTTTTTGGTTAAATTCATCTTTTTGTATAAGATAACAATGGGGTTACACAAAACTACTTTGTCATTTAAGAATAATAACTACAGTATTTCCTTCTGTTTTGAAAACTCTACTCTGTTGGATTAGAAATGAATTTGCACTATTATTGGGGGATGGAAACTGACCACCAACCAAGAGCTGGATGCCAAATTCAGATCATAACATGAATTTGTTTCTAAGTTATCAAAGGAGAGGGTGTATGGCTTTGAAATCCTGAAACATTAATCTTCGTACCATAAAACGTTAGTAAGGCACCACAGTAATGCCAAACTGAGGACCTAGTGATTGCCATTTGAGCGCCACAGCTTTGCAGGATCTGTCCATTTCAGCTAAGCTTCAGAATCTAGGACCGCCCATTGTGCTTGAACGTTGCAGTACTCTAAAGTTCCAGAACATTAATCCCCATTCTTAATCCTGGATCATTCCCTTTGTCCCACTCGGACTGTGGCTTGTGATTCATTTGCACTTTTCCTCTACTTCAAATCTGTCTGCTTTCACCAGAAATATTAAATCTTCTCTCTCTCTTGCCTATTTACAGACTTGTTTGTTTTGCCAAAATGTTATTAACCTCCGCAAATTAGATATTTTAAAGTCAGAGACGCTATATATAAAGCTAAGGAGTTTTGTATTTGGCTTTCTTGCAAGAAGTTAAGCGGAATTCCTGCCTCAGAGGGCAGTGGAGGCCAAGTCATTGGATGGATTTAAGTGAGAGTAAGATAGAGCTCCAGGGGCTAGTGGAGTCAAGGGATATGGGGGGAAGGCATGGCTTGAATGGCCGAATGGCCTCCTCCTGCACCTATTTTCTATGTTTCTATGTTTTTCTATGTAAGTTGGAGAATCCTAACTTCCTTAATCGCCAATTGTTTTCTCATACCTAAGCACCTTAATAAAGAACAAATTCATTAGATTCTTTGGATATATTTGGCTGGAGAAGGGTCTCGACTCAATATATCACATCCTTTTCCTCCCGAGATTCTACCTAACCCACTGAATAAAGGGCCTGGCCCACTGTACGAGGTAATTCAAGAGTTCTCCCGAGTTTCCCCTGATTCAAATTCAGAGAATTGCGGTAATAGCCACTCGTAGATACTCGGGGCTCTCGTGGACATTTTTCAACATGTTGTAAAAACTTCACGAACATACCGTGTTTCTAGAGTACCTGCCATTAGCATTACGAGCTGCTAAGAGACGTCCCGAGCTCCGACGTACCCGCTACGTACATTCTACGTACTTACCATGAGTTTGATTTTTTTTGTAAACTCGGGAGAGCTCTTGGGTAAACTTGTATAGTGGGACAGGCCCTTTACTGGAGTGGCTGGTGTAGCATCAGGGAATATTGAATGTTTTAGGAGTACTTTAGCACAAGAAGGGTTGCTTTAAATCCGTTGGATATTTTTGTTCATTTGTTTTATTCACATTGTAAACATGCTTTGTTTAAAACATTTATAAATTTTTATTTATAAGATTTATAAAGAGGCTCTCACCAAGGTCTCCTCTATATCCCGCAGCTCCGCTCTTACTCCCCATCCCCTACTCGTAACACATTTTCGCCACCTCCAGCAAGATCCTACCACTGGCCACTTCTTCCCATCTCCTCCCCTTTCTGCTTTCCGAAGAGACCGTTCCCTCTGTAACTCCCTGGTCAATTTGTCCCTTCCCACCCCAAACCACCACCTCCCCTGGTATTTTCTCCTTGCAACTGCCAGGAAATGTACCACTTGTCGCTTTACCTCCACCTCGATCCATATCAATGAGCCCCAAACAGTCTTTCCATGTTTTTTTTTTTTTTCTTTTTTTGAGGAGAAGTTCACCTGAACCCCCTCCCTCCAACCTCATCTACTGCATACAGCTGTTGTAGTTGTCACCTTCTCTACATCGGGCAAAAGACCAGCAAGGTAGGTCGGCGAATGCTCCGACCTAAACCTACGCTCAGTCCGTGATAACCAACCTGATCTCGCGCCATGGCCCAACACTTCAAATCCCCATCCAATTTCTGAATCTGACCTTTCTGTCCAGGGCCTCCACCATTCCAGTGTGAGGACCAGCGCAAATTGGATGAGCAACAACCTCATATTGAGCTTGGGTAGTTTACGCCCCCCAGTGGTATGAAACATTGTCTACTCTATTTCAGGTAGTCTTGCTATTCTCCCTCCTTTCCCTTCCCAGCTCTCATACGTAGCTTCTGTCTCCGCTCCTTCCTTTCTTCCCTTTCTACACACCCCCACGGTCGTCAGTCTGAAGAAGGGTCTCGTTCCGAAACAGTGAACTACTCTGTTTCTCATAGATGCTGCCTCTCCGCTGAGTGTTCCAGCATTTTTGTCTACTTAAATATAAATAGGCAGTTTATGGTGTGATTGATCAAATGTTTGAGCCATCTGGAATCACTTTATTAAAATCCACTTTTTGAGGAAAGAAAAAATCTTTAAATTAAGGGGCCTGTCCACTTACGCGACCTTTACAGGCGACGCGGCTCTTGTGATAAGCTCGACCGAAATGTTCAGTTTGTCCTATCTCCAGACGGTCGACCTGTATTGGTCATGAGAGGTTTACTATGGTCGTGTGAGAGGTCTCTAATGTGGTTCCATAGCGTCTTTCTAGGTCGCACGTATTTTCAACATGTTGAAAATTTTGGCGAATCGCGGGTGCCAACAGTCGCCTGTAAAGGTCGCTCAAGTGGGACAGGCCCTTTACTGTTAAACCACAAGTTGACAAATCTAAAGAAGGATCCTGACCCATCTGTCTATTTTCCTTCACAGAAGGTGCCTGTTCCTCCAACAGTTTTTTGCAGTTGACAACCGCTGTTTCGTTCATATAATCTGTGACTCGTGTCATCTCACTACTTCCCTGTAGCTGTGTTGAGGATATCAACAATAGAACACATTTTCTAAACCTTTGCCCTGCTGGAGAGGAAGCATATCCTCTCATTGTGCAGCTCAAGACACTTTGAGCATGTTGTGCATTAATTCAACTAATTTTAAACCTTTTTATAGTGTTTTGATAAAAATGGATTGGAGTATGGGTTTTTCAAGTAAGTTCTTCACAAATTAAGTTCTTCTCTTTTTTGTTTCAGTCCTTGGCAGTATGAAGAGGCAGCGATACCTCAAGTTTTCGGTGGTGTTGCTGGTGATTCTAGGCTCCACCTATTACTTAATTAATGAGAAAATTCAATTCCGTAGGTATGTTATTTTATTGCGACCTATCAATGTTATTTATAATGTTTGGTTGTGCTATATGGAGTACTGCTAAATTTTAAATGTGTACACATTCGGACTGTATCTTTTCATACATCTATGTCCTAGCCCTCTATACTAAGCCATTGTTGTAATGATAAGTAATTTGATAATATTTGCAAGAGCAATTCATACTTCGAAACAGTTTTAAAAAACATTCTTAATTCGATAATCTTATGCCATTGAAGAAAGCAGAAATTTCTACTTGGAGAAAATTCCTGAGGCCGTATATTCAGAAATGTACCATGAGATTTTTTTGACTTGATATGCAACTCTCAATTCTTGCTTTTGCTGTTAATGTTCAATGATAATTCTACCTCTGTATTGCACTGTATGGATCTCAGCTTCACGTATACGGGTGGTTGGGTGGATCAGTGTGGCTCTCCTATGTACTGTAGAGGTTTGTTTTATGGTTGTTAGAAGTTGTTGAGCTTGCTTACTATAATAGTGCGCATTGGATTGCACGCCTCTTCTAATGTCTTTTCACTTCTTGGAGGGAGGGCATCCACAGGAGCCTTTGTACGTTGTAAATTTGGACTTTCTGGTCCAGTGATGTTAATGGCTAATGTGGTTTAGTTCTTTCTCCATGGTGTTTGATAACACATTCCTTTTTAATAATCAAGAGATTATAACCATTACACTGATTTACAGGCAGGCAATATTTACTTGCGTTATCAACACGGTGCGTCTTGTGAGGACTACTTCCTGCTTATTAGTTTTTGTTATGCTCCTTTTAAAACATGGTCTCAAAATCCACCTTTTCTGTATTCTTGGGATTTGACAATTTTTTGGAATTCTTGCCAACCACTACACATTGCTGTGTTTTTATGTATTGTGCTGCCCTTCAGGTTTTTTTTTTAACCGTTGGTGTTATATCTATGTGATGAGAAAAGTATGTAAAAAGTAGGGGAATGCAGTGCTGTCATTATACCATCTCAATGAACGTGGTAAACCCCCTTCTATCAGTGTCAGTTTTGTTTATGTCAATGTACTGTGTTAGTGAAATATTTTTTGTAGAGTTGCTATCCAGTCAGCAGAAAGGACAGTACTTGATTACAGTCGAGCGATTTACAGTGATACAGATTACATAATGGGTCCCTCACTTGTGTCTCTTCTATGTTGCCGTGTTAGTTCTGCTCTTGCTCCCTCTCCCAGATGATAAACTTGTACAGTATTCCCTGGTCTTCTCTTTAATCCCACCTGCCTCCCAACCATTATCATCATTCATTTCTGTCAACAAATGATCCCAAAACTAATCGGGCTTGATCCTCAATTCTTTCCATCACACTGCGTTCTGCCCTCTGCAAATCATTGGTCCACTTAATCCCTTCATCCAAAACCACTGTCCCAGGTACTTTCCCGGTAACACCTGTTCTTATACACCTCCCTTGACTCCAGCCAAGAACCCCAACTGTCCTTCGAGGTGAGACAGAGGTTCACAAGTACCTCCTCTAACTTCAACCAGTGTTCCTGTTGTGGGCTCCTGTGCATTGGCAAGACAAAAGCGTAGATTTGGCGACTGTTTCACTGAACACCTACATTTCATCCACCAAGATCTAATGGATCTCTTGGTTGCTAAACTTAATTAACCCCCATTCCCATATTAACCTTTCTATACTGAGCCTCCTCCATTGCCAGACTCAAGCCACATGCAAATTGGATGAACAGCACCTCGTATTTCATTTTGGTAGCTTTCAACCCAGTGGTATGAACGTTGGGTTCTGTCATTTTGGTTAACCTCTAGAAACACTCTTTTTCCTTCTTTTCCCTCCCACCACCTTACCTGCCTTCTCCCTTCTTCCATGGTGAATCTGTGGAATTCTCTGCCACAGAAGGTAGTTGAGGCCAGTTCGTTGGCCATATTTAAGAGGGAGTTAGATGTGGCCCTTGTGGTGAAGGGATCAGGGGGTTCATGGAGAGAGGCAGGTACGGGATAATTGAGCCTGGAGATGAGCAGCAAGATCATATTGATTGGCGGTGCAGGCTCGAAGGGCCGAATGGCCTGCTCCTGCAACCTATTTTCTATGTTTCTATGTTTCTATGAGTTGATGTATTCCCTTTGATACCCACACTGTCCCTAGCATACTTCACAATATTAATGTTAATTCAAAAGTAGAAAAATTACAGCACCAGGAAGATCAGGTTGAACGAAGTAGTAGGAAGAGGGAATGGTGACTATTCGAGTCCGGGATGAATGAACAGGTGACGGAGGGTAGGCCAAGGGAGAACAACCCAATATAGTGTGTGGAGTGGGGGGATGAGCGGACACGGGCCAGGTGTGGGAGGTCTACGTTCCTATCCCACGCCTTTCCACACTCTCCCCCCCCCTTTCCCCCCCTCCTCATTTCCCCAAGTTGCAAATGCTTTCTCTGCCATTAACCCCAAGGTTTTGGATCAAAACATATGTCTAAACATATAGTTTTAAACTATATCTGATACCACTTATCTTCTGGCTTCTGTCTACTAGTTGCCTCACACATTGACCCTATCGGGCCTCCAATTCCTCTCATCTCGCCTATCTGCTGTATCTTGCATCTACAGAAGTCAACTTGAGTTTAATAGAGGGGGCAGATTATAAACATAAGGAATGTCCTTCTGTAATAGGGTTGCAGCCCAGAGTTTTAATTTTAGTTTTATTATTATTGCCCGTGTGCCAACAGGCCTTACAGTGGGAAAAAGTTGTCTTGTTGTGTGCTATCCAGTCAGGGAAAAGCCCATAAATGTTTACAATCAAGCTGTCCATGGTGTACAGATACAGGATAAATGGAAACATGTTTTGTGCAGGCTAAAGAACAGTAAAACCTGATTAAAGATAGATTGAAGATCTCCAATGCGGTAGATTGAAGATCAAGACCATCCAGTTAATGACTACTTTGATAAACCATAGTGTAAAAAAAAGTGAAATTATAGACAATAGGTGCAGGAGTAGGCCATTTGGCCCTTCGAGCCAGCACTGTCATTCAATGTGATCATGGCTGATCATCCACAATTAGTACCCCGCTCCTGCCTTCTCCGATATCCCCTGACTCCGCTATTTTTAAGAGCCCTATCTAGCTCTCTCTTGAAAGCATCCAGAAAACCTGCCTCCACCGCCCTCTGAGGCAGAGAATTCCACAGACTCACCACTCTCTGTGAGGAAAATGTGTTTCCTCGTCACCGTTCTGAATGGCTTACTCCATATTCTTAAACTATGACCCCTGGTTCTGGACTCCCCCCAACATCGGGAACATGTTTCCTGCCTCTAGTGTGTTTAAGCCCTTAACAATCTTATAAGTTGCAATAAGTTATAAGTCCCGCCATCCCGGAAATGAACCTTGTAAACCTATGCTGCTCTTCCTCAATAGCAAGAATGTCCTTCCTCAAATTAGGGGACCGTACCCCAACCTGCGCACCAATATCAGGTGTGGTATCACTTGGGCTCTGTTCAAACTGCAGAAGGACCCCTTTGCTCCTATATTCGATTCCTCTTGTTATGAAGGCCAACATGCCATTCACTTTCTTCACTGCCTGCTGTACCTGCATGCATGCTTTCATAGACTGATGTACAAGGACCCCCAGACCCCGTTGTACATCCCTATTCACTGACGCCATTTAGATAGTAATTCTGCCTTACTGTTTTTGCTCCCCGCCGATTCCAAGTGGGATAACCTCACATTTATCCGCATTAAACTACATCTGCCATGTATCTGCCTACACCCGCAACCTGTCCAGGCCACCCTGCATTCTCATAGCATCCTCCTCATAGTTCACCAATGTCACCCAGCTTTGTGTCATCTCAAATTTGCTAAGGTTTACTTTGAATCCCTTCATCCAAATCATTGATTTATATTTTAAATAGCTGCGGTCCCAGCACTGAACTTGCCGTTCAACTCTGGGCGGCGCCCCACTCTCTATCTGCTCTCTGTCAATCCTCATGCCTGCCCATCCGTATCCGGGCTGGCGGTAAGATCTACGCTCTCCGCTCGCCTCCTTCATCCCGGCACGGCAGGCCGCCATGCCAGGCGCACTGCTAACGGCCAAGCAATCCTCCCCCTGCCACATGCGCACAGCCAAGGCCAGACATAATCGGACCGCCTGTCATGCCCTCTGCCACGCAAACTGGTCGGCACTGGGCACTTTGAATTGTGGGAGATCTGGCCGCCATTGTTTTGGCCGGTCGCCGCCTCGCCGCAACGCTGAAAATCCAACGCAGAAGCAGTAATCAACTCCCTGCCCTGGATCGGCGTTGACTCCCTGGAGTACAGTAAATCTTGCTTCTAGCCTTATGGTCCTCCATCAAATATTCTAATGCAATTTACTGGTGGGTTGGTGGAGGGTGATCTATAACGCATTATTGCATTTATCTTTTTATTTATTGTGTGTGGCTACATAGGGTCTATGGTATATAAACACATGAACTTTTTATTCATGTCTGTATTATGGTTAATGTCATTCTGTTTGTGCTGCAGCAAGCAAGTATTTCATTGCCCTATCTGGGACACATGACAAATAGAACTCTCTTGATTCTTGACTTGGACTTAAGCAAAAAAGGGTTCTTGGGGGAAATAAAGAGCCTATTTAAATTTAGTTGTGTCTGGTTGGGTAACTATGGTAGGGTGAAGACTATTCCATGCTTTTTTGTTAAATATTTTTATTAATTGTAAGTACATATTAATAGAAATATACTTCTTACTTACCTTCGTATATTATAATTATTACATTTAAAGACATTTGTATTTCTATACATTTTTTAACAAGTAAGAAAAGATAGAGAAAAATAACATAGAAATAGGAAATCAAAAATAAAGAAGTGAATGGAGTATTAAAAAGTTATCCATGTTGGGAGATATATCATGATTAGTTATACGTATTTCTGCATCTATACCATTATTTCAGGTTTCAGTCAGCTCTCACACCAAGCACTTTGACCCTTTGATATTGAATGTATGGAGACGATATTCCTTGAAAGATCAAACAGGGTTCCTTTAGGACAGCTTCAATCTTTCCGATGAGTGTCTCGGACATTCCTGTAATCCACATTTTGATTATGGGGGATGTAGGACCTTTCCAGAATTTCAATATTAATTTTTTCCCAATTATTAATCAATAAAAAATCTTTGATTCGTTGTTATTAATTGATCTGTTTCCAGTATTCCCAGTATTATTAATTTTGAATCAGGAATCAATTATTCCATGCTTTAATTGTGCGGGGGAACTCCATGGAGCAGCCAGCAACTCTCGATAGAAGAAATTGGGTGACGGTTCTGGTAGAGACCTTCTTAGATTCCCTCTGGTTTAGTGTTTTAGTTTATTTACAGATACAGGTGGAAACAGGCCCTTCTGCCTCCACCTAGTCCACGAGTCGACCACCGGTCCACCCATACACTAGTTCATACCACACATTAGGGGGTAAGTTGAGGTGAATTCTTCTCTCACATCCCATTTAGATCAAACGAAAAATCCTTACATGACAGCCAGCGCAACAGAATTTGGAAAACATAGTATTCTGTAAACAATGTTATAAACGAGGAAACTAAACGGTATATGTCGTGTGTGTGTGGTGTGTGTGTGTGTGTGTGTGTTCACACACGCACACACAAATTCCCTCCTGCGATTAATGAAGTTCTATCGTATAGTATTGTGTGTGTAGGAAGGAACGGCAGATGCTGATTTAAACTGAAGATAGACACAAAAAGCTGGAGTAACTCAACAGGTCAGACAGATTAACTGGACTGAAGGAAAATATTACATTTTGGGTTGGGTCTGCAATAGGTTCCTGCACACCTGGAGAAAACCCATGCGCTCAAAGGGAAAAGGAGCAAAGCATACAACCAGCATCCATATTCAGGATCAATTCCGGGTCTCTGGCACTTTTAGGCAGCAACTTTACAGCCAATGTACTGCCCCATAGTCTTGAACTTAATTAAAACAAACCTTAGCTGTAAAGGGGGACATAGCGTCACTTGGAGATTTAAAACTGAAAATGGATATTTTCATTTTTTAGTAACCAAAGTTATCAACATATAATTTTTTTGTGTGTTGGAAAACAAAATATAGTGGCACAGCTGGTAGACTTGCTGCCTCACACGCCGGAGATCTGTGTTGGATCCTGTCCTCGGGAGCCTCAGTAGGTATTGAATTTGCACATTCTCCCTGCAAGCATGTGTGTTTCCTCCCACATCCCTAAGACGCATTGGCATTGTAGGTTAACTTGTCTCTGTAAAATTGTGTAGGGAGTGAGTGAGGGAAAGTGGGATACAGAACTTGTGTGTATGGGGAGACAAAATGCTGAGAAACTCAGACGGAGTGAGCAGCATCTATGGAGCGAAGGAAACGGTGCGAGTTTCGGGTCTAGACCCTTCTGCAGGAATGAATGCGAGAGTGGGGGGGGCGAGGGATGGAAGAGGAAAGGAAGAGGCGGAGAAAAGGTGGGCTGAGGGAGTGCTGGGGAGGGAGAGGAAAGCAGGGAGACCTGAATTGAAGAAGTCAATGTTATTACCGTCTGGGGTGTAATGCCCAAGGTGCTGCTCTCAATTTACGCATGGGCCCACTCTGGCCAATGTGACGATGCCCAGGAAGGAAAGGTCGGATTCGGGATGGAGGGGGTTGGGGGGGTGGGGGGGGGGGGGGGGGAGTTGAAGTGCTGAGCCACCAGGAGATCAGGTTGGTTATTGTGGACCGAGGGAGGTTGGGCGAGTGATCGCCAAGCCTACACTTAGTCTCACCGTTGTAGAGCAGGCTGACATCTAGAGCAGTGGATGCAATAGATGAGGTTGAAGGATGTCAGGATGCAACCTCTGCCGCACTGGAAAAGACTGCATGGGTCCTTGGAGGAGCTCTAGTCAAACGGTGCGGGTGGTGGGTGAGGTTAAAGCGACATGTGTAGCATTGAGTGGTTGCAGGGAAGTGCCAGGGGAGGGGTGGTTTCGGGGTGGGAAGGGGACAAATTAACAGGGAGTTACGGGGGGGAGCGATCTCTGCGGAAATCGAACAGGGGAGGAGATGGGAAGTGTGGCCAGTGTGCGGTAGATAAAAAGGCGGGGGATATATTCAACGGGTATTGCAGCATCTATGGAGCGAAGGAATTGGACGACGTTTCGGGGCGAGACCCTTCTTCAGATTGAGTGGGGGGAGGGGGGGGGACACGAAAAGAAAGAGAAGGCGGGAGACAGTAGGCTGTGGGAGAGCTGGAATGGGAGGGGAAGGGGCAGAAAAAGCAAGGACTACTGGAAATTAGAGAGCTAATGTTCATCACGATGGGGTGTAAACTACCCAAGCAAATATTGAGGTGTGCTGCTCCTCCTATATGCGGTGGACCCTCACTCTGTTGCCATGGAAGGAGGACCCGGACAGGTCGGATGTCGCAATTGGGACGGGGAGTTGAAGTGTTAGGCCACAGGCTATCATTGGTTATATAGCGAACGAGTAGAGGTGAGCGAAGCGATCGCCAAGGCTGTGCTTTGATCTCACCGAAGTTGAACATACTCGAATAATCCAGCCCACATTATTGTTTGGAATTGAAAGAAAATAATATAAATTGCATTTAAAAAATTGAGATACTGCATTATAATTTTGCTGCATGTCATTGTGTATAATCAAGTCTTGATTGTGAAATATGTTTAGTTTGAGACTTAATTGAAGCAGATAATAATATGTGAATGCTTCATTGAGCATAATTCCGACTGGTAACTACGCACTTCGTCCGAGCACATTATCGCACGCCGTCTTAAATGACCACCCAAACTGTCATATGGCAACTTAAAAAGCTGCCAAGGTTGCCCGTCTGACAACAGAGAAATAAAATTAAGTGAGAGCCCTGCAAGGTGTATAATACTTTTGACTCTGTCATAGGCCTTTCTTACATATGCTGTCACGACGCATTGTAGTCTCTGAACAACCCTTCAGTAATTTTGCTTGCCCTCCATTTCAGAATAATAATGTTTTAAGCCAATAATTCGACACTAGCACTGGCAATAAATAAATAAATGAATAAATAAGTAAGCGCGCTTTCCAGCCCCTTATTCTCATTGGCCACCTCAAGCTTCAAAACGGTGTCATCGTGGAACATCTTCCACTGTCATGGGATTGGGAGGTCCAAAGGTGGAACTGCTAGGCCTCTTTTCATTTAAACCGGCCCAGTGTGGGAACCTTATCCATTCTTCGTGAAAGTCCCAGGTACACTACATCCACTGGCTCTCCCTTAGTCCATTTTCCTAGTTACATCATCCAGAAGATTAGTCTAGCATGATTTTCCCCCCTTCGTAAATCCATGCTGACTCTGACCAATCCGGTACGCTATCCAAAGTGCGGCCTACTCAGCTTTTATAATTACTCCACATCTCCCCTCCCATGTCAGGCTAACTGGTCTATAATCCCCGTTTTTCTCTCATCCCGCCTTTCTTAAAAAGTGGGATAACCTTAGCTGCCCGTCCAATTCCACAGGAACTGATGATCCTGAGTCTATAGAACCAATTGAAAATACACCAATGCATCCAGATTTCTAGAGCCCACCTCCTTAATACCCTGGGATGCAGACCATCAGCCCTGGGGATTTACAGCCTCATCCCAACATCTATCCAACACCATTTCCTGCCTAATGTGGATTCCGTCAGTTCCTCTGTCACCCCAGATCCTCTGGCCACTACTATACAGGAAGATTGTTTGTGTCCCCTTAGTGAAGACAGATCAAAATTAACCTGTTCAACTCATCTGCATTTCCTTGTTCCCCATAATAAATTCACCTTTTTTTTTCAGGTCTTCAAGGGTACAACTTTGTCTTAACTAATTTTTCATTCTTCACACACACCTAATGAAGATTTTACTAGCCAGCCTTTATATCTTTGCTAGCTTACCTTCATACCTCATCTTTTTTCTCCCCGATTGTCTTTTTGTTATATCTGTTGGTCTTTAAACATTACCCAATCTCTTGCTTCCCCTCATCTTTGCTACGTTGTATTTCTTCGCTTAATTTTTATACTGTCCCTGACGTCCCTTGTCAGCATAGTCCCGTCCCTTTTCTCCCCTTGGAATCTTTCTTCCCTCCTAGAATGAACGATCCCGCACCTTCTGTATTATTCTAGAAACTCCCTCTTGTTGTTTCACTGTCCACCCTGCTAGTGTATCTTTCCCAGTCAACTTTGGCCACTCCTCCCTCATGGCCCCATAGTACCCTTTATTCAGAACTTGCAACACTGACACCTCCGATATTACTCTTCTCCCTCTCCAATTGTAGATTAAACCTGACCATGTTATGGTCACACTGACTGGCTCCTAAATGGCTCATTGAACTCTCAGGTCCTTTATCAAATCCGGTCATTACATAACACCGTAAATCCAGAATTCCTCTCCCTGGTAGGCTCCAATACAAGCGGTTCTAAGAAATCCATCACAAAGGCACTCTACAAATCCCTTACTCGGTCCCAATACCAACACGATATCAAATGAGTCTCGCATGTTTGAAATTCCCATAACAACCACATGCATTACTTTTACTACATGCCAATAGTTAACTCCGATTCAACTTGTGCCCCATGTCCAGGCTACTGTTGGGGCCTGTAGATAATCCCAATAGGGTCTTTTTAACCCTTAACAATTCCTTAGTTCTATCCATACTGACTCCACATCTCCTTTTCAATGCCACCATCTTGCAAGGGACTGAATTTCATTCCTCACCAACAGGGCAACTCCAACCCCTCTGCCCACCTGTCAGTCTTTTTGATAGGAGGTATACCCTTGAATATTCAGTTCCCAGCCCTGGCCCTCTTGCAGCCATGTCTCAGTAATTCCCACAACATCATACTTGCCAGTTTCTAACTGAGCCTCAAGCTTGTCCACTTTATTCCTTATACTTTGCGCATTCATATATGGTACTTTGACCTCCGTATTCATATTCCCCGTCACACTGCTCGCAATTGGCCCTGACCTTACTCTGTTGTCCATTCTCAGCGGGACAGTAGCTCAGCGGGACAGGCAGATCTCTGGAGAGAAGGAATGGGTGACGTATCTTCAGACTGAAGAAGGGTCTCGACCCGAAACATCACCCATTCCTTCTCTCCTGAGATGCTGCCTGTTACTCCAGCTTTTTGTGTCTATCTTTGGTTTAAACCAGCATCTGCAATTCCATCCTACACAAATGGGTACAAGTATTGTCTATCTTTTTTGTTAAATCGACAGCGGAAAGGGTGTTGCTTTTATGGATAGTGCATGAGTATTCTGTTTCTGCATCACTCATGTTGCAAACCTTATTTCCTAGTGGTGTTTACGGTAGGAATTTCGCCTTATTTCTGCCGTTTGCTGGAGTGAATAAGACAGAGGATGTTGAAGCTACGTAAGTCGTCTAAGTAGCCCACATATTTTTAAAAAATGATTAAAATCAATGAATACGCATGTCCTCAGAGAAGTAATATTCTACATTTTCAAATCGGAGCATGCAACAACATAGTAGAGTGAATGCTAATTGAATGGAAGTGTGTAAAGGAAAAGGACTGATTCTTGATCGATCATTCAAGAGCAATGGACTTGCTATTGACTGGGAAGATTAAAAAATAATACACAAAATGCAATAATGTGTATTCCTACTCCTGCACCTATTGTCTATTATACTGTAGCCTGAGTAATGGAGTGATTGAAAATAGAGCATCCTTTCTTTCTTTAAGCTTTACCTTAAAAGACGGAAGTTATAAAACCCTTTGCTTATTTCCAAATCTTTGATTAAGAAAAGGATGATTTTTGAGCTAAAGATTGAGAGCTTTCTATCTAAGTTGGGGCATCTCTATCTTCAGGTTTACATAAGAGGTGTAGCTTTAACAGCAACCAAAAGTCATAATTTCTTAATCAATAATAACCTCTGGCCTATAAGGGTAAAAAGCAAAGAAATGGTTGGATTGACAAAATATGTCAGAAATGTGGAACTAAGCAGAATGTAGTAGGGTTGAAAGCAAATAATGAAAGCTCGTTTAGTTGTGAGATACAGCGTAGAAATGGGCCCTTCAGCCCACCAAATCCATGCCGACCAATGAACCCCGCAAACTAACACTATCCTACATGCACTAGGGAAAATTTACAATTATACCAAGCCAATTATCCTACAAACCTGGAAGTCTTTGTAATGTGGGATGAAACAAGATCACAGGGAGAATGTACAAACTCTGCAGAGGCAATGGTTCAATGGTCCTTTAATGTCACGTGTACCATTTAAGGTACAATGAA
Source organism: Okamejei kenojei (assembly GCA_035221665.1). Taxonomy (NCBI): domain Eukaryota; kingdom Metazoa; phylum Chordata; class Chondrichthyes; order Rajiformes; family Rajidae; genus Okamejei; species Okamejei kenojei. The sequence continues at coordinate 51,756,990 of CM069142.1, forward strand.
ATTTGATTTGCCATACCAGAAAAAAGCAACAAGACGCACAATTACATAGAAGTTAACATAAACATCCACTAAAGTGGCTCCCCCACATTCCTCACTGTGATGGAAGGCAATAAAGTCTTATCTTATATCCTTCTTATTCTCCCGCAGTCGGGGCAATCGAAGCTCCCACAGACGGCGATTGAAACTCCCACGCCGGGGTGATCGAAGCTCCCGCGATTGGGGAGATCGATTCTCCTGCGGTTGGAGCTCCCGAAGTCGGTGCCGAACCAAGGGGCCATAAGCTCCACGGTTAAGTCCGCAGGCTCCCGCCATTGGAGCTCCCAAGGTCGATCCCTGACAAAGGGACCGCCAGCTCCACGATGTTGAGTCCGCAGGCTCCAGCGGTTGGAGCTTCCAAAGTCGATCGCCAGCAAGAGGCCACCAGCTCCTCGATGTTAGGCCGCAGCGCGGACGGAGATACGATACGGAAAAAAGTCGTATCTCTGTCGAGCAAAGATTTTTTTAAGTTTCCCCCAACCCCACCCCCCACATAATACAAAGTTAAAGATGTACTAAAACATACATTTAACAACATACTAAAAACAACAAAGAAAGAAAAGGACAAGACAGCCTGTTGGCGAAGCTGCCATTGTATGGCGCCACCTGGTGGTCAAGCACCCGTAGTCAGGATCGAGCTCTGGTCCCTGATGCTGCGAGGCAGCAGCTCTACCGCTGCATCACCGTGCCGCCCCTTGGGACACTTTTTATTTTAAAGCCATGTTTTGTATATAATTTACCAATGGGATCTGGCCTGCTGCAACCTGTGGTTTCAGAAGAGAATCTGCAAAAAATATTATTTTTACGGCATTTTGAGCCGCTTTCTTTCGTGAGCTGCCCCTTGATGCGATCTGTGCGAGGAAGTGAAGACTATCTGTTACCGTTGGCCAAGGTTAACAATGGACTGGATAATGAATGGGGTATCGCGTTGTACTTGCTATACCTAGCAGCAGGAATTGATACTCAGCAACCAAAAATTGGAAACCCTGTTGTGTGGGACATTGATATTGGATTCTTCCCTTACCCCATAAACATAGCAGCAATCTAGAGCTTTCCTGGTGTACACTGTGCTTTGAGAAATTGTCATATAGTCGTAGCTTGCCAATATCCATGAAAAGTACAATAAATCTGTACTTGAGTTTTTAATTTTGGAGAGACAGCGCGCAAAAGCGCCCGCCCCCCCCTCCCCCCCCCGTGCACTAGTTCGATTCTACGCACTGGAGACAATTTACAGGTCAATTAATCTAAATACCTGTACATATGCGGAATGCAGGAAGAAACCGGAGCACTCGGAGAAAACCCATGAGGTGAGAGGGAGAAGGTACAATCTCTGTGCAGGCAGCACCCGAATCAAACCCAGGTCTCTGGTGCCTAGGCAGCAATTCTACCGCAGTGCCAGTGTGCCACCCCTGTATTTCTGTCTCTTCGCTTTTATGATTAGTTCTCTACACATAGGTACTAGGCCTATCTGTTATTCACTTTATTTTCTCATTCACACTCGTACACAGCTGGAACTACAACTGTAATCTTGTTTCCATATAATTTCCTTTAATTTTCTTCGCTTGCTATCTTTTGCAAACTTGCCTTGTTCTTTAAATGCCCTTCTTTATTTCTACTAACTGGATTTTTTTATTTCCCTTGCGCATCTGCTTTCATTCAACTATAAGCTGACCATAATTTCATGATACTAAATCTTCATCTAATGAAAATAAGCTCTTGTTGTTTATTTTTTTAAAAACCTGTTTTATAATTGAAATCCTTATACACACCAAGCTATTCATTAAAATATCTTTTCAATATTGCTTCACAATGAAATTACACTTAGACCTCTCCCCCCTCCTCCCTCCTCCCCCCCTAGCCCTTCCTCCAAAAGAAAAGAGAAAAGAAAAGACAGAAACTCTCTAGAAAATCCACTCGAAACCTTCCCCTCTCCCCTCCCCTCTCACCTCTCCCCTCCCCTCTCCCCTCCCCTCCCATCTCCCCCCCTCCCCTCCCCTCCCCTCTCCCCTCCCCTCTCCCCTCTCCCTCCTCCCCTCCCCCTCCCCTCTCCCCCCCACTCCCCTCCCCCTCCCCCCCCTCCCCTCTCCCCTCCCCTCTCCCCTCTCTCCCCTCCCCCTCCCCTCTCCCCTCCCCTCTCCCCTCCCCTCTCCCCTACCCTCTCCCTCCCCCCTCCCCCCACCGCCCCTCCCTCCCCCCTCCCCCTTCTCCCCCCTCCCCTCCCCCCCCTCTCCCCCCCCCCTCTCCCCCCCCCCCTCCCCCCTCCCCCCTCCCCCCTCCCCCCTCCCCCCTCCCCCTCCTCCCCCCCTCCCCTCTCCCCTCTCCCCTCTCCCCTCTCCCCATCTCCCCTCTCCCCCTCTCCCTCTCCCCTCTCCCCTCTCCCCTCTCCCTCCCCCCTCTCCCCTCTCCCCCTCTCCCCTCTCCCCTCTCCCCCCTCTCCCCTCTCCCTCTCCCCTCTTCCCCTCTCCCCTCTCCCCTCTCCCCTCTCCCCCTCTCCCCTCTCCCCTCTCCCCTCTCCCCCTCTCCCCTCTCCCCTCCTCCCCTCCCCCTCCCCTCTCCCCTCTCCCTCTCCCCTCTCCCCTCTCCCCTCTCCCCCCCCTCTCCCCTCTCCCCTCTCCCCTCTCCCCTCTCCCCCCTCTCCCCTCCCCCTCCCCTCCTCTCCCCCCCCCCTCTCCTCTCCCCCCCTCCCTCCTCTCCCCCCCCCCGCTGTTCTTCTATCAAGTTGCATTGTTTGTGTTATATTTTGTTCTTGTTGAGCCTAAATGATGGTATGAATGGAAAACTAACAAGGTTTTGTTTGATTCTTTTTTTGTTTGTTTCAGTAAATCTGAAAGCAAGAACCCATTCTTGTGTTCTTCAGACATCGGCCACAAAAGATGGCCGGCTAATGCGTTGGCCAAGCCAGAAACCCTGCCGTTTGGGACATTGAGCACAGGTGATATTGAGAGACATAGCTCACTGCTATAGTTCTGTCATTTGTTTTGAGAGGGAAAAACAAGATTGGAACAGGCCACAGATTGTCATCTTGGACTTAGAAAAGCTATAAATATTGGAAAATTGGAGGCACAAGGAACTGCAATGCTGAAATATTGCATAGAAAATGCACAGTATTGCACAGGTGGAACAAAACATAGCCCAACATAATTATAGTATATTTTTACAAAGATAGCATAAAATTTAGAACAAAAGATAATGAAATCATAGAACACTAAACACTGTGTATAGGTTGGAGCTAAACTTTTTCATTGGTGCTCAATTTAACATTCTTGTACTGTCGAGAAATATAGCACTAATGTTCATCAGATTACGTTGGTGTACTAAATAGATATACTATCTCCTTTTTATATTTTGTTAGTTTTATATTCAGCTGCATTTAATGTCATTGTTGCTGGCCTTGCTTGAGGATGCCTTGGTTGACCCAAGGCAGCACACTGAAGGCTGAATGTGTCTTCCAACTTTTTGACGTCATTTTTCCTTTATTTGTTTTCTAGAGCGACATTTCCAAACAATTCTTGAAAACCTGGAGACCTGTGATCTTCCCAACCAGTTGAAGAAGTGGGTGAACTTACACTGTGAAACTTTTATTTTGATGAAATTGTTTCCAATTTAACTTCAGATTTTATATATAGATAAAAATTGTAATCCCATCAAATAATAGTAGTGGTTCAATGGTGCTTTTATTGTCAAATGTGCAAACGCACCGTGAAATTATTTTCTTACAAACAGCCCCAGTAGAATTTAGCCATACCCAAGCACATCCCAGATTAGCAAATTATACAGAAATAGTCTACTCATCCCGTATGCAAGCTGTGCCTTGTTTTGGCACCTATTTCAGAGTCCAGCCCTCACTCTAGGTACTATGAGTGATGCTAGTTCCCGGGAAAGGCCCAGACTGCTCCGGGCCTCCAACTGTCTCCTTCCTTGGACATTTGGATCGACCATTGAACCCACGAGTCACTCCTTCCCCCATCCACCTTTGTTCCCTGGGTGCACCTCCCGCAGCTGAACATGAGGGCGAAGTAGGCCGGATCCCAGTTCCCTCTTCTCCCCCAATTGGCCTTGCTCCTTGCCAGTCTCTCGTCGTACGAGCATGGGTCAGTTCAGCAGATTCCCCCTTCCAGGCTGCAGTGCGCCGGATTCTCCAAGCAGGGGCTGGGCCCCCTGTAGGCCGTGGTCCGCGGGGTCTTGTGTTTGGCCACGGGGGACCAGCAGTCAACAGAATGGTGCCATTCTGATGTGGAAAAGGGCAGAGGTCCCTTCATGGGAGTTAGGGCTGTGGAGTTGGGGGAATGGAAGAATAGGAAGAGGTGTTGGCAGAGTAGGAATGAGCAAGCACCAGAACATTAAAAAAGTAAAATCCATGGTCATTCTGCTCCCTGTACTTGCCTTACTGTTACTGTTCAATAAATTGATTGCTGATCTTTTAGCTTGATACCAATATGATCATTGTTCGTGAACGCACTCGGTAACTGAGCCTCCACGGCCCTTTTGGACAGAAATTTTCAAATATTTCCTATGCTGTGTGAGAAGAAATTATATTCATCTTTATCACGAATGGCTTGTGTGTTATTTTATTTACCATGTCCCTTGGTTTTAAATATCCCAACCAGAAGTATTATGAACTCTGCATCTACCATGGAATTTTTATGGAATTCAATGAGATCTCCTCTCGTTCTTCTGAAATTTGGAGAGTGCACTCATAATCTCCCCCCCCCCCCCCCCTCCCCATGTAACCTACCATCACAGGAATTAACCTGAAAGAAAGTGCTGGAGTAACTCTGTCGGTCAGGCAGCATTCCTGGAGAACATGGATAGGTGATGTTTCAGATCTGGTCCTTATTCACACTCCGCTGAGTTAATCAATCATTGTGTGTTTTTCTTTTTTGTACAGCTGAGTTATTCCAGCATTTTGTCTTTTTTTTTGTAAATCTCCAACTGCAGTTCCTAGTTTCTACAACCAGAAATGTAGTTTTTAATGCTACTTTCCTTTCTTTAATAGCTTATCCTGTCTGCGTTGTATTGTCATTGGCAATGGGGCAGTACTTCGAAATAGGACCTTGGGAAAAAAAATCAACTCCTACGATGTTGTCATCAGGTACTTTTGTTTGGTTAAACATTGCCATGTGTAACAAGTTACTTAGTTTAATTGATGCCACTGGATTTTGTTCTCAAGCTTACTAATCAGATTTCTCATTTAAAAGTACAGCTATTTAAAAGTACACTGTGCTAGATGTTATAGTTTTTTAATAGTGTAAATACAATTCCCAATGCTCCAAAAATAACTTATTATTTTCAAGGTGCATATCCCAATTTTACAAATTGCACATATTCCTGTTATCCTTGGGAACATTGCTGACTTTCAGCATTTTAATTGTTATCCGTTTTGTACAAAATACATTGCTTTTTTAATTTAAGAGGTTCTAGTTAATTTTGGGTTCCTGTAAATCATAATTATGAGATCAACATTGTTTGCAAGTGTCTACAATTGTACAAATTGCAATTGTGTTGTGCATTAATAACATTTTTGAAAACTAACTGAGTTTCCTGCATGAGTGCCTCCTGCTGTACCATGCAAAATTTAATGGAACAGCATCTTAAAAGGAATTTGCAAGGTGATAGCACCTTGTGTTTATGTCTAAGAATGGCTTGGTGCTCTCAGTGAGATGAAGAATTAAGAGGAGACCGAAGGCATGGATAAAGAAAGGGGACTCTGGGAAGTTTAATAACCAGGAGCAGGAAATTAAACAAATTGATTTTGTTTAGGGCAATTCTAGTGGAAGAAATTAATGATTTGTTAAGCCCCTGTCCCACTTTCACGACCTAATAGGCGACCTCTGCCAAGTTTGCCCTTGACTCGTACTCGCAGCATGGTCGCCACGAGGTCGTAGGAGGTCTCCGTAACTCTTCCTCATGCTCGTGAGTGGTCTCTGTGTACTCGTGACCTCAAGTAGGTCGCGGCGTTTTTTCCAGCCTGATAAAAAATGTCCACGAGTAATAAAAAGGTCGGCATTGGAAAAACTGATACTTTTTACTAATAGGTAGGTCGTGATGGTAATCGTAGGTCGGTATCTGGTCCGAGAAAAAAAATGCAAACATGACATAATTTTATCGTGATCATTTTTCATTCGTAGCTAGTTGTAGTTGGTCTTAGGTGTGGAAGACTGAGGTCGCGGGGGGGGTTGTAGGAGTTCGTAGATATAGTCGTAGGAGGTCGTAGACATAGTCGTAGGAGGTCTTTTACTTTAGCCAGTCAACACGACCTTGACATTTTTTTGAACTCATCTAGGATCTTCTAAACTTGTGGATTAGGGACAGGCCCTTTAGGAGGTGATGCAAACTCTGAAAAGCATGATAATTCTGAATTAGTTGCTGTTTCTCAGATGTGGCGAAATGCATCAGTTTTGTTTATTGTCAAGTGCATCGAGGTACAATGAAAAGGTTTTGTTGTGTGCTATCGGAATTGATCATTAGTGATGGAGACACATTTAGATTTTATTATATTGCAAGAATTGAAAAGAGGGTGTATAATTGAGCAAAGGACATGAGGTAGATTTATCCCATGGTGCAATCATTCTACATGTTGCATAATAATTCTGAAGATGAGAAATGATCAGGAACATATCTGAAAACACAGTAGCTATGTTAAATTATATCGCCATGTGCTTAGAAGCCATTGGATGTACAACAATGGTGATGGTTTGCATCGTACAATTTGTGATGCTGCATATACAGTGTACACTCTGGTTACTGCAGACTAAATCAGAGAAAGGTACCATTCGCTTACAAGAATGAATATTTATTAAAATAATTGTCAGATAAGTCGTGAAGATTAAGGGGAACAATGTAACCATTCTTAACCTAAGAATTGTGTATAATGTAGATGTAATTCATTTTTAATCGATGGCGCTGAATAGAGGTTGCTAGAATGAGCTAATTATGAATGTTGTTTTGTAACTTATCTGCAAGGTGGTTTGCAGTAGGCATTAGTAATTGACATGTAGCCAATCAAAATGGTAACCTGAAAACTAATAGACAAGATGTACAGCATGATATGTTTACTTTTAGGAAATGAGATCTGAACTAAGTTTTGGAATATAAGGTGCATTTTGAAGATATGCTCCTGTGGCGTCAGCCTAAACACGGGCCACTTATGCTCGAACCCTCGTCAGGAGATACGAGGGCGGGCACGTGACGTCATGGGCTAGAGGGAGTGTCCTGGTATTTAAGGTCTCTTACCTCGAGACCTAAAGGAGTCAACAGGTAGCTGAGCCCAAGAGTACAACCTCGCTCAGCTACAGCAACATTGTAATATGGTTAGCGCACCAACTTAACGTGTCACCACTGAATAAACAACACTTTGAACCTGCCTGATGTCTCATCTTTATTCACCACGTATGGTGCCGCTACATTGGTGACCCCCGACTGTCCAAATTGAAATTTGGACTCACCTGAAGCACGCAACCTTGGGAGACCTGATGTCTGCAGCCGGCTGACCAGCCCTGCAGAACTACGCTGCCGCCAACCAGGCCCTGCAGTGAGATATGCCGCCTCTTCCCCATCAGCTGCTGCTCACCGGAGCTGAGAAGTCGCGGCTGCCGCTGCTCTCCTGCTCCCGGCAACGGGGCAGGCCCCGCTTCCAAACCCCACACCGCTCCAGGCCTTGTGTGATGGCCGCCGAGCTCCCCTGCATGACCTGCCAGGAGCCGACCACCGGAGCGGAGAGGTTTTAGCAGCCGCCGCTGCCCCACCAGCTGCTGCAGGAGCTGCGAACCTAGCAGCCTCCTGCCCACGGCAACCCCGACGCACGCCCGATGGCCCTGGGAGCAGAGAGCGAGTACCTGCCGCTCTCCCGATAACAGACCCGGCCTCGCACTGCGAACACGGCTCCAGACCCTGCACTGCACTGGGCCCCACAGCTCCAGGCCCTGCACTGGCCTCACCTCACCCGCACCGCACTGGGCCTCACTGCTCCAGACCCGGCACCGCAACAGGCCTCACTACGGCCACGGCTCCACGCCCTGCCCTGCCCCGCCGGCTGCTGCCCAGGGCCTAGCCACCCGATAGGGCGGGTTTACCTGGGGTGCCTGCCGAATACGCCTTTCTTCTCCTCACCTGCCTGCCTGTCCGGCCCAAGAATTCAATCGCTGGTGAGTCCGCTTCCGCCGGCCGGCAGGATGGCCGCCGCACCATCCTGAAGCAAGCGGCCGCCCGACTACAAAAATGGCCGCCGCTCCGGACGGAAGAGAAGTACAAACTTACCTGACCGCCGTCCACAGCGCCACCTTCCGGCCGGATGCTGGCCCTGCAGCCTGACTACCGGCAACAGCGCCACCGTCAGATCGGCTGCCATCAATGCAGCCTCACCGCCGACCACAGCGCCACCTTTCAGCCGGATGCCGTCACTGCAGCCTCACCGCCGACCACAGCGCCACCTTTCAGCCGGATGCAGTCTCTGCAGCCTGACCACCGGCAACAGCGCCTCATTCAGACCGGAGGCCGTCACTGCAGCACTATCCTGCACTATGAACACTGGACAATTTGAACTTTGGACACTGATTGCACTGTGATTTGTCTTTTTACTGTTCATTTTTGTGTTCACTCCATTTCCACGCTCGGTTCAGAAATTAGTTTGTTTATTTTATTTTGTTTTATCCCCCCCATCGTTGTTGGGGTCCGTATTTCACAGGACACTCTCCCTTAGCTGGTCAAGGAGATGCGACCGTGTCTCTTCTGTCCGGTGGCTTCTGCATCAGTCTCCTCGCACCCCTCGGTACATCGGAATCTCACACGCAGAGCGTCACTGCGCCCGTGGAGTGCTCCGTCCCGACCCAGGCCAGGGGTGTCCCAGACCCCTTCCGTCCGGCGGCTTCTGCATCGGTCTCCTCGCACCCCTCGGTACTTCGGGATCACCCACGCAGAGCGTCACTGCACCCATGGAGCCCTCCGTCCCGACCCACACCCGGGGTGTCCTAGACCTACATGCAGGAGCCTCCCTCGACCATGCTATTCCTTCCTCCAGTTCTGGGGGGGGGGGGTCCAGGAGATACGAGGGCGGGCACGTGACGTCATGGGCTAGAGGGAGTGTCCTGGTACTTAAGGTCTCTTACCTCGAGACCTAAAGGAGTCAACAGGTAGCTGAGCCCAAGAGTACAACCTCGCTCAGCTACAGCAACATTGTAATATGATTAGCACATCAACTTAGCGAGTCACCACTGAATAAACAACACTTTGAACCTGCCTGTTGTCTCACCTTTATTCACCACATATGGTGCCGCTACACTCCGCTTATTGGTCATGCTGACTTTTTTTAATTAAATGCTGTGCATCAGCCAGATTATTAAATCTCATTGAAGAAATCTTCTGTTTATTTGCTGGTCATTAGAATGTGCAAGGGGACTTCAGGATGGGAGAGATGATTTTGAACAATTGCTACTGTTATTAATTTGCCTTATTGCTCCTTTTCTGATTCATTTAAGATTAAACAGTGGCCCTGTGATTGGATACGAAAATGATGTTGGGAATAAAACAACATTTCGATTGTGTTACCCAGAATCTGTTTTTATCGATCGTAGCCCGCATGATGACAAAACTACAATGGTTTTTGTTCCCTTTAAGACTGTAGATTTGCGATGGTTAAAAGAAGTGCTCTTAAAGAAGAGAGTGGTGAGTTTGCTAAAATTGTCCATTTTTAAATAATAATATTTAATCTCTGATCCAACTGGTTTCCATCATAGGGCTTCCTTACTTATTTGCATGAACATAGCCATGGGTCTTAAATACTGTGACACACATAAATCAGATTTTTCTTGCATTAATATGATGCCCTTTTTTTAACTTCTAGCCTCGTTGCCACGTGAACTGTTTTTTTCCCTTCTTGTAACCCCCACCCAGAGTTCTTGACCCCTGTGGTGATGTTGTGAATGGTCCTTACTTTCCCCATTCCTTTTAAGAACTGCTAAAATCGTCCTGCCACCTCATTCCAAAATTCAAATTGGGAGAGTCGCAGACAACATTTTAGAAGAGTTTGGATAAGTGCTTAAATCATCCAGGCTGGAAGATGGGATTACTGTGAATGGGTGCCTACTGTTTGATGTGGATATTGTGGGCTGAATGGCCTGTTTTCATGCTCTTCAATACAAACTTCCACTTCTACAACCTCTTCTCCATCGGACCCTTAAATATTCTGTTGATTCCAAGAGCTGTGATCATTTCTCATGGGACTAACCTATTTCTACCTATCCTGATGGTGCAATGACCCTAAATATAGCACTTTCATGTTGTTTTCAATTAGTTGCACAGTGTTAACAACATTTTCTCCATCTCTCTATATTAATCCAATCTTCCAGCCATCCACAGAGTTGGCTGCACCATCCTTCAGCAATGCTTTCCAGCTCAATAGCATTGCTTTCCCATTCTGTACTCCTCGACTCCCTTGTAGTTTACATGTCTGTCAGACTCTGCTTTGGATGTATACAGAGACTCCACCTCCACAGTTTTCTGGGGTAAAGAACTCCAAAGATTGTGACTCTCAAACAATAAATTCCTTCTCGCCTCTATCTGAAATTGGTAGCACTTTACTTTGCAACAATGCTGCTTTATCTTAGATACTGCAGAGGAATAACATCCTTTTCAGCATCCATCTTGTCAGTCCCCTTCAGAATCTTCATCAGAAAAGTGCAGGTCATGCAGCATATGTGGATGCTGAGGGGTCCCAACCCAAACATCACCTGTCCATTCCCTCCACAGATGCTACCTGACCCACTGAGTTCCTCCAGCAACTTTCCGTTAAAACGCATAATGACTTGCTGTAACTGCATGCTAACTTTATATTTGGGACCCCTAGAAGCCTTTAGCATCATAATTTGTAGTCTTGTGTTCTCAGCCTTCAACAATGAATATCCTCAAATTTTCTCCATTTGTTTAGCATTTGCCAATTTTGTGCTCACTATGCTAACCCATCTTTCCATCGTTACCAGATTTGCCTATGATAAACTCTTTCCGTTCACTCAACTCATTAATATAGATGGGGTCAAGGAAAGAGCGTTCACATCGCGGCCCTGTTTCCACCAATCTTTCCACCACCATGCACAAGAAGCGACAAGACAGACACCATTGTATGCAGATGCCGAGAAGTGTGTTCAGCTCTGGCTGAACAACTTCTAATCTAGTGTGTGGACTCGATAAGAAGAAGATTAATATAAATGATAAATATTGGAGGGTCTAGCATTGATCTCTGGTAGCCCATCCGTTACTGATTGTAGCCCATCCGTTTCTGATAACCCAGCTATGCTTACTATTTACTGTTCGTTACCCATTCTCCCATTCACCCGATGCGTTTAGTTTAGAGATACAGTGCGGAAACAGGCCCTTGGGCCCACCGCGTCCGCACCGACCAGTGATCCTGGCATATTAACATTATCCTACACACGCTAGGGATAAGCCAATTAACCTACAAACCTGTATATCTTTGGAGTGTGGTAGGAAACCAAAGATCTCAGAGAAAACCCACGCAGTCACGGAGAGAACGTACAAACTCTGTACAGACAGCCCCCTAAACATCTGGCTAGGTTCCTGTATGCCTCTGCCTTAATGTAATTCAAAACTCTTCTGGCAAATTGAATCCCAGTCCTCTGATCATTCTTTGAAGGTCTGAAGAAGGGTCCCGACCCAAAACGCCACCTGTCCATTTTCTCTAGAGATGCTGCCTGACCCGCTGAGTTTCCCCAGCATTTTCTGATCATTGACGGACTACTCACTGTGAATAGATACCAATACACAATTTTGTTGCTACTGAAATACTCAGTAATGGGGGAAATGTGGTTTCTTTAGTTTAGAGGTATAGCCCTTCAACCCATTGAGTCTGCGCCAACCAATAATCACCCATGCACTAGTTCTATCCTCCACACTGGGTTCAATTAACCTACCAACATGTACGTCTTTAGAATGTGGGAGGAAACTGCAACACCTGGAGGAAACCCACACAATCACGGGGAGAATGTACAAACTCCGTACATACAGCGCCCGTAGTCTGGCACTATAAGGCAGCAACTCTACCGCTGTGCCACCTGTTAGATAGGGAATAAATGAATCTGACCCTTGCATAGATGTTGCAGAATTCACTGATAACCATGTCACTTATTAAGGTGAATGACTTGAATGCTGTAATGCAAATTTAACATGAGTATACTTTGTGATTTTGATTACAGTCTTTGCGTGGCTTCTGGAAGAAACCACCGTTGGAACTTTTTTACAAGAAAGCTCAAGTTAGGGTACTAAACCCTTCTGTTGTTCAGAAAGCAGCTTTTGAGTTGCTGAATCTTCCGAAAGCTGTTGCATGGCCAAAGGTAGGTATGCTCTGTTTTTATTCCCAACTCCTCTTTGTTCTGCATGTAATTCTAGATGAGCGTGAGATTGGAATGTCTGTAGGAAATTATTAAATTTGGACATTCTGAGCACTGTCGAATGTTGGAAACTAAAATGACTTCAAAAGGTCATTATTTCCCTTGCGTAAAGTAGAATCGTTTTTGATTTAATGATTGAATACAAAGGTGGGTGAATATAACATTAATTATACCTGGCACAGCCTCTGGTAACAGGAATGCCAATTTCACAACTTTGTCAAATGAAATGGCTTCCCTTCCTCAAATGAATATCCACCCTCCCAATGTTAAATCTTTTGTGTTTGTGCATGAACCTCTACTTTGAGCATGTTGCTTAATTAAAGAAACTTGTAAGAATTTTTTGTTGGTAAGCTCTGTCAATATTAAAGTTGGCTCTGTAGGGAGCAACTTTGTTGTTCAGCCCATGATAATCCATAGCAGAATTGGGTCAAAAATCCATTTCACTCCTTTGTTGACTTTTGAAGTGCCTAGAAATTCATTTCCAGATAGCAGTGTTAAATGTATTGTATTAACGTGGCTCTGCTTTCTGCTCTGCTTCTGAAGTTTGGTTTCATCTTGCTCGAACAAATATTTTATCCGGCAAATGTTTAAAACACCATTCTGTGGTAAGACTCATGCTTTCTATCAATTCTACTATGATACTTATTAGATTTATTGTTTCTGGCAGCCACCTCAATATCCAACAACTGGGATCATTGCATTATCGATGGCACTTACCATGTGTGATGAAGTTCACGTAGCTGGCTTCAAATATGATGCTAAGAATCGTAATGGCACTTTACATTATTACGGCAATGAAACCATGTCAACCATGGAAAAGGTAGGTCCCTGAATAGAACAAGTTTTGTTATAGCTTTGTGAAATAGCTAATAATAAGATTCATGCACAGGATATTTTAGTAGTGGAAACAATGGGGGGGACAGAATATTTTCTACCTTTTGCAACTGCTACAGAGATCTAGGAGGTTAGCAAATGTGATATATGGTAAATTATTTGCGTTGGAACCACGACATGGCTGTAGTCTGGGATTGCTGTGTCCATGTAAGCACTCTTTATAAAATTACATAAAGTAGTTATACAGAAAAGTCTAGTTCCTAAATTACATAAATATGCAGAATAATTGTGCAATATTTGCGTTTTATTTTCCGTGACAAAATTTGTATGTTTAAAGCAATCTCATAAAACATGCAATAGTAACAACACAGGAACACCATGTGTTAATCTAAATGTATCCCATCTGTCTGCGCGAGGTCCATATCCCTCAATTTCCCTCCTTCAATATCATATCTTTCAGAATCAAACAATTACTTTGTTTACATGGAAATGCAATGAAGAGTGGGACACAAGCGGTTGAGGCATTTTCTACCACTAACTACTGAAAACATTAATGCGATGGAGATCAATTAATTTGTTTTTGTTCAGACAGAGCTAGGGAGATACAGCAGGGAAACAGGGCCTTTGGTCCGCCTAGTCCACATGCACTTGCATTGTTTTAAGCTAATGCTGGGGTGAAATGGAAAATTGAATTGGAAATGTAAGTCCACTTGCGTTTCATTATGTACCAAAGGGTTTATTACAACAAAGATGGGGGCCGTTAGCAATTCTTTTATACATTTCTTTTAAGATGAGATGCTGTACCCAAATGAAAGGTGGCAATGCTCCGATTATAAAAGCCTTCTACCTGGAAAAAAAAAGCAAACTGGAGCATGGGTAATTTTAAGTCCAATCAAACAGTTGTGCCATTTTTAGTTTGTGTATTATAGATGAAAATGTTATTAAATATCATAAAATCAAATATGTTGGACTATCATGTTTAACGTGATATTAATTGCACTGTTGAATTTGCAGATGCAGTATCATAACATTACTGCTGAACAAATGCTTCTGAACAAGTTAAAATTATCAAATAGAATTTTTGATTTGACTGGATCTTTTTGAAACGAGCGTCGACATTGAGATCTTTGCAACACTGTTATGGTATCAATATTAACGGAACCACAGCCACTCCTTTTGTCTGAGCTTCCTTCACCTGTATGGGGAACACAAAGCACTAATGTTTGGATCACCGAAAAAAAAAATCTGGCACAGGTAACTGTGAAACAATTCCTTGTGGAAAAGTGGGAGCTGCAAGTACTCTGAGGTATTGAGGCTCACTGTCTGGGACTATGTAACAATAGATGTCAGAAGGTTTATTTGTTGACAAGAATTGTCGTGGTTGAAGGAGGGTTTTTACTATTGAAAATCTCATTTTAAAAAGATTTAATTAACCAGCACATTGCCTTTGTTTTTGTAAATGAAAGAAAATATATATTTTGTTTGTGATTGCTGATTATGTGAACTTGTAACTTTGATTTGAATATTATCTGCTCAGAACTGAGGTACTGTTAATTTATTTTGTGATTCCTAGCAAAATTCTCAAGCAAAGTTATTTTGTAATCACTCTTATTGTTAAGTTAAATTGTAATAAACGTCAGATTAATTTTTAATAGATTTGTAATTCTGATAAAATGGTGAATGTTTCAAATAATTACTAAATGTTTGAATTTCCCTGGAAGGAAATATCTATTAGCAATATACGTAAAACTTTGCAAAGCTAGCGAACATGTGAAGTTCATTCATGTTTCTCTTTACTGTTGCAAGTGGCTTTTGAGATGTTTTTTTTTGTTCTCTTTGTTTTTGGCGTCGTTCTGTAAATTGTTTTCCAAATTTGCTCTAATTCCATTCTGAATTTTGTAGACTGACCTGCTAAGTAATGGCAACATTTCTGCCTTAAATTTAGAAATGTGAGTCCAATTATTTGTCGTTTCATTTTGTATAAAAATAAGTTTCAACGAAGATTTGGAGTTGTCGCAGTCCTTTTTTCAATTACTAAGTGGATAGAAGAAAACGGTCAATGTCATGTACAAAACCTGGGTATCTCTGGCTGCTGACCACTGAAAGTGCATAAACAGTGCAGAGAATGATTTTTTTTTTAAACAAAAAAAAAACTCACATCCATACAGCACGAGCATGCCAAAAGCCTGCAAAATCATTCCAAGGTACACAAAAGGCTGGAGAAACTCAGCGGGTGCAGCAGCATCTAAGGAGCGAAGGACATAGGCGACGTTTCGGGTTGAGATCATTCCAAATGTGTTTTCAAGTGCTGGCATAACTCAACGGGACACACGCGCGCACACACGCACGTTTATAGCTAATTGGCTTTGGCAACATTTAAGTTGTCCACAGTGTCTGTACAATAGAATTAGTGTGTGGGGATCACTGGTCGGTATGGACTTGATGTTTAAGCGCTGTATCTTGAAACTAAAATAGGGGAATATGCCAGTCAATCCTTACACATCATGGTCCTACAGATAGTAATGGGATGTGAATTTGAAATCTGTATTAGTCTGGACACTGATCTTTAAATAGTAGAATGGGTTTCTTTTTAAAATCACCACAGTTAAACAGCACATTTGGACGAAATAACCTTTTTAAATGCTCATGGTTATACTTTGGTGCTGAATTCTATTTTGTAGTAGAATTTGCACTGAGCCTCAAATCCATAAACCTGTGCCTCTGGTGCTACCATTTAGCCTGATAGTTGTGATTTGCTGTAATGTATTCATACTTTTCTCAAGAGTGGTGCAGCGGTAGAGTTGCTGCCTTACAGCGCTTGCAGCACCAGAGTCCCGGGCTCGATCCCGGCTACGGGCGCTGTCTGTCTGGAGTTTATACGTTCTCCCCATGACCACCTGGGTTTTCTCTGAGATCTTCAGTTTCCTCCCACACTCCAAAGACGTACAGGTATGTAGGTTAATTGGCTTGGAGTAATGTGTAAAAGAATTGTCCCTAGTATGTGCAGATTAGTGTTCATGTGTGAGGATCGCTGGTTGGCGTGTGCCGAAGGGCTTGTTTCCGCTTTGTATCTCTAAACTAAAAGAAACCTTTGTGTTCTCACAGCTTCCAAGGTCACTTCACCTCTTTTAAAATATTACTGTGCAGTCCAGCTCATGTTATCATGTGTTTTTATCTTATACTTAATGGCATAGAAGGTCATTGTATCAGGTAGGATCATTGCCAGCTCCTGTGTGAGTAATCCCATTGGTCCCCTCAATTTCTAATAGTGGTGTATGTACAATCTTACCTTTAAAGATATTCAACATTATTATTTTTATGTTTAATCAGTATACATTATTATTCTTGTTATTTGCATTACCTAACAATACCTTAATTAATGCTATTGCTAAATATACATAGGTTGTTCTGAGGAAATTAATAACACTGAAAATTGTTCTCAAGGCTGGCATTGTGCTACAAGTAAAATGGAATGAAACCATCTTGTGACCCAGTGAAAGTAAGGTTAGTGAAATTGTTTAAATGACTGTAAAATCATTGGTGTATATTGAATGCAAAAGTGGGCTTATCATGGATGTTGAGTGCATTCTTCCAATCTTCCACTTTGCACAATATCAACATGGTTTTGGAAAGCAATAGAGAATAAGAACTTTGAAAGAGACGTTGCATAGGACACGGTGATCAAAAAAAGTAAAGCGGCAAGTTAAAAGCTCAACTTGGAAATGTGACTGGTGATCTTGATAAGGCAGAAAAGTTAACTGAAGGTAAGTTAGATGTTGGAAAGCCATGGACTCATCCAGGTCAAGTTCAAAATTCAGAAGTCCTTATTTGTGTGGAAGCATTCATTTTGTAGGCAGTTCCACAGTGAAATAACATTGAGAGGTTCATTAAGGAAGTCGGTAGCAATTGTGGGTAGAATAGAAGGGGCATTTGAAAGGTTGTGTATTACCTCAGATTCACCCATCATTATTGCTCATGTTTCGAGTGCAGAAATCAAGGAATTACCTGATTTAAAATATCCAGCCTCAAAACAATAGGATTTCTTTAATTTCTATACTTCCAATTTATTTGAGAGGGTATGCTAGTTTGTGCAACACCATGGGAAGGTTCGAATGCTAGTACTGTCTTCAGGAGCTGTTTTCAAATCACCTCTAACTCAATTCAGGATTCTAATCAAGGCCTATTTGTAAAAATATTTACACTGTCCAGATGTCTTCCCTGCCACCAACAGATCTTTTTTAAAGTTGCATTTGAAATAACATTACTTGAAATAAGATTCTTCTCAAGTGAAGCTGAAAATAATTAATTTTATTTAATACAATAATTCCTAATTTGGTACAAAATCATTTTGATAATGCAGAACAAGCATTATTTATGGGGATAAAGGAGTTTGTTCCATTACATTCAGTGTTGATGCAATTGATCCAAAATGAAATCTAATTTGAGAATGACATTCACTATAATGAACCATCTAAACATTTTTAAAACTAATTGTTCAATTTACAGCCAACATTGAACTCTGCATCTTTTTTCCCTCATTCTTTCAGATAGGGCCCCTCGATGCAATAGAAGGCTTGTTTTTGGATTAAGTTATGGAGAGAGGTGACTCGTTTCTCTTCACTCCCAGCAACACCTTGCCCCTGAGGGCCTTGAGTTTGGAACACCGGTGGATGAGAATGTGACACAAGATGTTATAGCACTGTCATTGTATATACCTGGAATGATCTATTGGTAAAAGAATTAGTAATAAGATTGAAAAATTTACTGCAGTTGATTCTGAAAAATCGTGGAGACACAAGAAGTTGCAAATGTTGGAATCTTGAGCAAAACATAAAGTGCCTGACCTACTGAGTTCCTCCAGGACTATTCTACCATATGATTGTAGTCTGCCAAGGTTGCCTTGCTGTCAAAAATGTTATAGATGAACACCAAAAAGTCTTTGAAGGTAAAAGCATTATCAACTTTGCAATATTGTTGAAGTGAAAGACGTTAACATGAAACTGTTAAAACTGAATAAATAGATTGACGTTCAGCTGTTTATTGTAAACTGCAACCTGTTGCCAAGAGGTATTAATGAAACAAAACCCTAAAATTTCAGACTTGACAAATGGTTAAATCTTGCTTAATCTCATTAATTTTTAAATAATCAAAGTACTGGAGTAACTCAATGGTTCAGGCACATCTCTGGAGGAGCAGAGAACTGCGTGACCCAGTAAATTATCACAGGACACTTTGTGTTTTATTTTGGTAAACCAGCATCTGCAGTTCTTTGTGTCTCTAATGTTTAAATGCTCCCTGGGTTTTAATGGAAAGGGAATCTACACAACACAAAACAACAGAAATATTTGCTTGTTTTAATTTAAGTGAAAAAGTTTTCACATCTTCTTTAGATTGTTTTTGTATTGTTTCCTATTTTGATGTAGCTTTACAGTTCATGTTTAAATTTGAACAATCAGAAGTAAAGCATAATATTTTTTGATGAGCCTGAAGTTTTATTCGTGGCCAATTGACATTAAACTATGGTTACTTAACAATCGTTATAGGTTCAGGAAGTCTTGAAGGAAAAATATTTCTAAATTTTGCTAATGTAATGACATTTTTAAACCTTATAAAATGATCACATAACGTTTTTTTCCTTTTATTTCACGTTATCTTTAAATTTAAAATGGTCTCCAGCCAGTTTTGAATATCCAGGGTTGGATGTTTTGTAAATTGTTGGAATTAAGCCCATCACATGATGCACGTGATTATCTAGTTTTTTTTTAGAAACTTTACTGGTGGAGTACCACCAGGTCCTTTCTCAGTGGAGGAAAAGTGAACTAGACTAAAATAGACAAAAAAAATATGCTAGTTACAAGGCTATGGAGAGCATGAAAAAGCATATTGATTGATTTGGGATTGCTACAGCAACAAGTTAACACAAATACAATATGCAAAAGTGCATTCCCAGGTTCTAGATAGAAATGTGCACTTCCCACTATATGAAAGAAGTAATATCAGCATTATACCTCATTTAAAGAAAGTTTAACACTATTAGATCCTTCATTTTCCTGCTCCTCAGAAAAGATAATTTATAAATGTTTTATATTAATTAAGGTTCATTTCATTTTCATCAGCATCCCAGTCACTCTGATTCCAAATGTTGTGCTGAAGTATTGGATCACCAAACCTTATTATTTAGTATCTGGAAGACTCAATAAATCCCCACCC
The DNA here is from genome assembly GCA_035221665.1 of Okamejei kenojei. Taxonomy (NCBI): domain Eukaryota; kingdom Metazoa; phylum Chordata; class Chondrichthyes; order Rajiformes; family Rajidae; genus Okamejei; species Okamejei kenojei. Next base: position 51,776,468 of record CM069142.1, read on the forward strand.
TCCCCAAGGTGAAGTAGACCATAGATTTGTTCATAATTGATCATATTTTATTGATTAGAAATCTTTTGATCCCTTTTTCCCCCTCTCACAGACAGACAGGGCTACATTGTTCAAGCATGTTTTCTTAAGCAATTGTTTTTTTTGTGAATTTGCTCTTATAAAGAGGCATGATTTGTTTCTGGGACATTGAACATTTTCCATGTTGCACCCAGTAACACTATCAAGTACACTTGGTTTAGTTATAATATATAACAAATGCTAAGCACTCCTTACATTAATCTGAAAACTTATTTTGATTTTCGATTTTGGCCAAATGGATTATGTAGCATTCAGAGATTACTACTTGCATTCTATCTTTTTTTTACAATTTTGACATTGATTGGAAGATTAGTTTCAATTGTACAAAGTAACGCTCCTTTGGAATATAGTCCATTAAGACCCGTGCGGAGGTTCTTGAAATCTTACACGCATGACTTATGAACTTATGGAACAAGGAAACATTTCTGGAGATGACCACTGGCTCTCAAAGTACTATTGTGTCTTCAGGCCCTTAATGTGCAATTATAACGTGTAAAGCAGATGCAGTCTACTCTTTCTTTGGATATAACTAACAGTAGCCTTCCAGTAAAGAAAGTAAGACAGTTAATCATTCAGCAAATTTCAGGCAAGGCCTTTTGTGGTAAAAGTGTAACTTGCATTGAATAAGAAAAGTTGTATTTTAAAAGCTTTACACGGTACATTTTGTTTTTACATTGGATACAGTAAAAATCCAGCGAATGAAGAATGCACATATGGGCCGGAATAAAGTCCTGCTGCTTGTTCAGATGGGAGTTGGATCCAGACTCTGTCTCCATGCATTAGTTCGAGAACTGAGCTCCCAGAAGCCTGATCGAGAATCCCTTTCTTGTATTCGTCGTAAGTATACATTTGTGGCTCATTATTTTTATATAATGCTACCCATACATTAGCACCTTTACAATGAATGTGATATGAAAAGTAATAAATTCCTGGTATTTCACACGTAAAAACACCAGTTTGTGGATTGTAACTTTGTCTGCCGTTGTACAGAATTTTATCAAACTTGACAGGCGATCCCACTGGTGGAAAAGGTATTGTAAGTTTAGCTGTGAACGCAGGCATCTCCAGCTTAAGTCCTATGGGTTTCCCTTTTTTACTCGGTTGACCAATGTATCCTTGTGGTGTCATTACACCGTCGATTCCTGGACCCATCTCTGGAAGTTGAAACTGTTGAATTTCTGGTTGAACAGATGGTGGGCCTGGAGGGCCAGGTGGTCCGGGCAGGCCAGGTGGCCCTGTTATTCCATGATGACCTTCTGGGCCAGGCTTTCCAGTTGGTCCTACAAGTCCTGGAACTCCGGGTTTTCCTATTCCAGGTAACCCAGGAGGTCCTGGTATTCCTCTATCTCCTTTTGGTCCCGATGGACCTGGAGGACCTATTGGACCTCCTGGACCAGAAATTCCAGGTATTCCAGCAGGACCTTGGTTACCTTTCTCCCCATGAAACCCAGGTTCTCCTTTTAATCCTGGTGCTCCTAGCAATCCAGGTAAACCAGTTGGACCAACATGTCCTTGCCCTCCTTTTGGTCCAATTGGTCCAGGCATACCCCTTTGCCCTGGTTGTCCATCGTCACCAGGATATCCTGATGCACCTGGCATTCCCTGGAGACCAATTTCTCCTTTCAGGCCTTGAGGACCTTGAGGGCCAGGTGGCCCGTGTTCTCCCTTCAGTCCTGGGAAACCTAAACCACCCGGAGGTCCAATTTGTCCTGGAAGTCCAGGTAATCCCATTTCACCTGGTGGACCAGGAATTCCAGGGGCACCAACAGGTCCAGGTTCACCTTTTGGTCCCTGTGTTCCTGGAGGTCCACTATGACCACGTTCACCCTTTAGCCCAGGAAACCCTGGTTTTGCTACTCCTGGCATACCCGGAGGTCCTGGTATGCCTGGGAGCCCTTTATCACCTTTACCCCCAGGGAATCCATGTTGACCAGGAATTCCATCTAAACCTGGCTTTCCCACACCTGGCTTTCCAGGTGGTCCTTGAATGCCCTGTTGTCCTGGAAAACCTTGAGGTCCTGGCTCACCTGGGAATCCTGTTTTTCCGGGTGCTCCTGGAGCCCCTGGGAGACCATTTAAACCCGACTTTGAAATACCAGGCAGTCCTGCAGGACCTGGCTGCCCAGGTAATCCTGGTGGACCCTTCAATCCTGGTAAACCAGGCACACCAATTCCTTGTTGCCCCTTGGATCCTATTGGTCCAGGAATACCTGGCAATCCTCTCTGTGCAGGCTCTCCTCGTGATCCTTGGTTTCCCGGTAATCCTGGTCTACCTGGCTTTCCTAATCCAGGAAGACCTGGAGGACCTCGTGCCCCTTGTGGTCCTGGTGGTCCCATGGGCCCATGATCTCCCTTTGGTCCCATGTCACCCTTGTAGCCTGGCAATCCCATTCTTCCTGGTTTACCTGCTATTCCTGGCATCCCAGGCTTTCCAAAACTCGGAAGACCTGGTTGGCCTGGATGGCCCGGTGTTCCTGCTGGTCCTTGAAGACCTCGACCTGGTAATCCTGGAGACCCAGGTGGCCCCATTGGCCCTCTTGCGCCAGGCTCTCCGTCTGGACCTTTCTCACCTTTCATTGCACTCGGATATGTTGGTATCAGTTCTACAGAAGAAAAATTATTAATGTAGATAATCAAAATGTACATCATTTAAATGTAATTGACTTCAACCATGTTGCTAATAGATTTGAATTGAAATATTGACTTTCTTGCTCGCGTTAATGTTCAGGCAAGACATTGTAAAATTACAATCGGAAATCATTAATTGAAACTGCATTATTTAAAATTTTAAAAATTGGTAGCATATAACTACAATAAGAGGATTGACTTTGAAATGGTGTTCGAAAACCATGTGGGGTAGCAACCATTCTGTTATTAGAGGCAAACAATTGAATAGAAATGGGGGGGGGGAGAAGAGGGAGAGAGAGTCATTACAGTGTAGTCCATCACATTGGAAATGTATTTTTAGAGTGGAGCAAATGTTGTAATGTAACCACACACCTGTTTTACACTTTTTTTCTATAAATTTCAATCTGCTTCACAGTTTAGTGCTGAAGTGCATTTTTTATATAGTCCTGTGTAACAGATTGTGATGAGAAACCAGGTTCTTGTGCATAATTCAGGCTGCCATTTCCTGTGCCTTCATCTTTCAAATAAGACTTTTTCAACTGTGTGTCTGTCTGCCTTTTTTATTTATTACCTACAAATGCAGGTTGTTGATTATGTGAATTATTAGGCTGTTCTGGGAATACGAAAATGGGCCTAAGTCTGTTGTAAAAGATTAAGAAGATACTGTACAACAGCTCGTCGTTAAGCAGTTCAAATCCTACACTCACTTGGTGCCCTTTCTTGGTAGTTGAATGATGACCAGGATCCTGTCTGCTTCTTATGGCTGTGGTTAATGCCTTTTAATCTTATCCCTGCTGAGACCAGCCAATTTGTTGTAGTATGGAACTTTCATAACTCGTATCTTGCTGTGGAAAAATTGGTTTAACATTTTGGTCTTTTACCCTTTTAGCCTTTCTATTGTTCTCAAGAATTTGCTTCTTGACTAGCTTTCAAAATACGTGGTTGTTCCCAGCTTTAATTATTTGCTGAAGCTATTTTGCAGCCAACAATGCATGCATAGCACAAACACTTGTTCCATTGAATGTGGTTCTGGCTAACTGCTGGTCACAACTTATGAATTTTCAGTTCTAAAGACTTTGCAACCCTTGCAAAGATCTTTAATCTTTAATTAACTCTGTACTCTCCTGTTAGCATTTGCTGGAAGGCAAATACTATGAATAATAGTAGACCCATGAATGACCCATTTGATAGCAAGCAATGTAGGTGTTACAAATCTGTTGCCCTAAGAATTATTTCCTAACATACAAACGATAATCTCAAATCATGCATTCCCAGACATTGCTATTACTGATGATCTTCAAGTTTCACCATGTGTTCATGATCTGCTACTTAACATGGTCTGGTTTTGTGCAATATTAAAATGGCTGAAAGTAGGAAAACAATGATTTCATAAACCTTTTTTTCTTCCTCTAAATATTATGGACAAAGAAAAGATTTAGTCATCCATTGATGGAATTTTTGCATCCTGTGTCAATGGGTCTAGAAAGTCAATCAATGGTTGGTTTGCTTATTGCAATTGAAAATACACCTCACAAATGAATAGTCATAATTTATTAGCCAAGTATGTTTTGCAACATATAAGGAATTTAATTTGCCATACAGTCATGCTAATAAAAAGCAACATAACACAAAAAAATATATTTTAACATAAACATCCACCACAGTGACTCCTCCACATTCCTCACTGTGATGGAAGGTGAAAAAAGTTAAATCTCTTTCCTTCTTTGTCCTCCAGCGGTCAGGGGCCGCTAACCTTCCGTTGACAGGACGATCTTACACCTGTAGCCGGCGACGGGCCTCCTTGTTGAGAGAACCACGTTCAATGGAACAAGTGTTTGTGCTATGCATGCATTGTTATCTGCAAAATAGCTTCAGCAAATAATTAAAGCTCCTGCAGCTGGTGGGGGGGGAAATCTCAGCTCCCCCACGCCGGGCGATCTACCTCGGATCGGGGCTTGTCGAACGTCATGCGGTTTTGGACTTCCAGGCGTCGGTCTCTCCCGAGACTGAGAGCCCTTGATGTTATAGTCCGCAGCTGCAGTTGGAGCATCGATCCCAGGCAAGGGATCGGCTCCAATGGTAAGTTCACGCCCCGCGGTGGGGCTCAAAGTCATTCCCGTGCAAGGCCACCAGCTCCACGATGTTAGGCCACAGAGCGACTGGAGGTACAACCCGGAAAACAATCGCATCTCCGACAAGGTAAGAGATTGAAAAAAAAGTTTCCCCAATCCCCCCTGCCCATCCCCCAAATTAAAAAAAACGGAGAACATTAACACAGACATTTTAAACACACTAATAATAACAAAAAAAAGACAGACTGTAGGCGAGGGTACACAAAAAGCTGGAGAAACTCAGCGGGTGCAGCAGCATCTAAGGAGCGAAGGAGATAGGCGACGTTTCGGGTCGAGACCCTTCTGGAGGCGAGGCTGCCATCAAAGCGCCACCCGGTGGTTTAAAATGTATTAGCAATTGGTTCTGGACCATTTCAAATTATTGACTTCACCTCTTATTTATTTAGTGGTGGTGTGAGTTTTGATGATCCAGTATGAATGCTGAATCACTTCAACTGCAGATAGGGTCATATAGCATGGAAACGGGTCCTTCTGCTCAACTTACCCACAGTGACCAACATGTCCCATTTACAATAGTCCCACCTGCCAGTATTTGGCCCATATCCCTCTAAACCTATCAAATCCATGTACCAGTCTAATTGTTTCTTAAACAACCTCCTCTGGCAGTTCGTTCCATGCACCATTCCTCAGCATACCTTTTTTGAGAAATTACTTGATCCTTTTTAGTTCTTTATGTATGATTTTCCCATTACATTTTCCCCTGCCACACATATTTTACTATTTAATTTATTAAAAAATGTTAACCAAGCAAAAATACACAGCTATGAAAGATGTCTGAACATTAATATAATTAGTGAAAACACAAATTTTGTATCTCTTACCCAGCCACTTAAGAATTAATAAAATAATATATTTTTAGTTTAAGAACTAGACTAAGTGGGACCCATTGGGTCCCAGTCACACGGGAGGCCTGGTCCCCCTATGCAACCCGTACCCCCAATACAATATTCCACCACTCACCCATAGCCCCCAACTGCACAGGCGCAGCTCAATTCCCCTCATCCCCAGCACTCTCCCCTTCCTCTTCACCCTCCCTCTCTCCTCCTCCTCTCCCCAATACCTCATTCTGCTTTCCCCTACCCTGCCCTACTTCACTCCCTCCCTCCCTCCATAACCCCTCTCCCCTCCCTACCCCCTCCTGTCCCTCCATCCCCCACTCCTCACCTCCCCCACTGCCCTCCTCTCCCTCTATTCCCCTCCTCCCTCTTCTTTCCCCTCCCCAATCCCTCCCTCATGTCTCGTTTCCCCTACCCACGGTCACTCCCTCCCTCCATAACTCCTCTCCCCTCGCTAACCCCCTCCTCTCCTATCCCACCTCCCCACTCTCCCTGCTCGCGTACCCCACTTTCCCCTCCCTCTCTCCCTATCCCCTCCTCTCCCTCAATCCCCCCACTCTCCCTCCTCATCTCCCGAGGGTGCCGCTCCTCTCCCTTCGTGCGTGGCCCGAAGGAGCAACAGCTGTCGGCGCCCTCGGAGTCAGGACTCGGGATCCCTGGCAGGGAGGCGGACCACGCCGGCAGTCAGGTTGGCGCTGGCAGGGAGGCGAGCCGCGGCCGGTGTGTGACAGTAGAATTTTTAAACCCTAATAACTTAATATATACCACCGATCGGAACAAAACTTGGTGCAATTGCAGCACAGGACAATGGTGAATTAGGTGGCAAAATTAATCGCGGCATTATCGTGTACTGTTTTTGCACAAATGTAAAAACAATGCAATCCGGAAGATAACAAGGTGAGAGTTTTAGTTATGTATAGATATAGATTTTATTTTATTTTTAGTAGCATGCTCAAGGGAAAGGGTAACAATAAAATGGAGAAAAAGTATTAGTAAAGGTTAAGAACGTTTAAAAATTACTAAAATTGAAGTAACATTATATAAATTTAACATTAAAAAACTGATTTAAGTACCACACAATCTAGTAATCAAAAATTGTCCTTTCCTACAATCCCCATGAAATCAAGGTCCAAAAGGAGATATGGCACGAGATGCGAGATCTGCTTTTCACAACATAATCTTGAGGAATCTCAGCCACACTGACCTCTGGTGCTGACGTCCACATGCCCAGCAGCAGTGCAAACAGACGTAACCTTCTGAATCTGTCAGCTGCCACTGATTTCCCCATTTAAAAGGACTTACGCAGATGTTCAAGACTTTGTGGTTTTAACTGCTGAACACTGGTAGTACTGATTAATACCATCAGCAAGATCCCATCTGTTAAAATGTAACCCAGCCAAGAATGATTTCCATTAATTTAGGTCTAAAATGTATGTCTACAATATAGCTCTATAGTTATGGATAAAGAAAGGGCTGGTCCACAAGATAAAGTTCTGAATCAGGGCAAGCCCAACTTTGATGGTATTTGCAACTTGCAGAAATTTGCAAAGGTTTGTTAAATTAGGTTTGGGGGCAAAGTGTCTTCCAGAAAGAAGGGTCTCGACCCAAAACGTCACCCATTCCTTCGCTCCATAGATGCTGCCTCACCCACCGAGTTTCTCCAGCATTTTTGTCTACCTCCAGAAATTGAAATTTTTTTAACTGTGTGATGATGAAAGCTTGCATGTTCCTGTTAAAGTGAAGGATAAGGAAGGTGGGAATAAAGAAGTCTGGATGTCGCGAAATTAAGTTCCTTGTCAGGAAAAATGAGGTGGGATGGACCAGGTATATGCAACTGGGATCAAATACATGTCTGGGGGAGTTTAGGGGACTGGGGAGCATACATAAGAAGAACATTAGTAAGGTAAAAATGGGGGAAAAAATAACTTTGGCAGATAAGATTAAGAAGAATTCAAAAGATATTTATAATTACATTGAGACTAGAAAGAGAATAAACAGGGCCTCTCAGAAACCCAAGTAGTCATCAATGTGATGAGCCATAAGAGATGGGCAAGGTCTTCAATGAATATTTCTCCTGTTTTTACTGTGGAGAAAGATATGAAGACTGGGGAACTTGGGACAATTAATGGAGATAGAATTTAATAATATCAAAAAGTGCATGATAAAATTTGGTTTTGTATTACATCAAAAGTTAAAATTTAATTATAGAAAATACAAAAGGAATGTAAAATAGATTATCATGACTAATGAGAAATAAAGCAAACTATTTACAGACAATAGAAATAGAAGGAAGTTAGTAAATTATTAAAAGTCAAAGAATAGGACTAGAAGAATGTATTTGTGAAAGTATGATTCACAATGGTATTATATAGTTAGTTCAAGGAGACGCGTGTATAAGACAATGTCACAGATATTACATTTCATCGATCTGATGTCTGGGTATAGGGTTGGGTTGGATGAGCTGAGACATCTACTCCATTATAAACCACCTTAATAATAAAATGTATGATATAAACACTCGGATTGGGGGTGATGGAATCACCTTCTGTAGTTGGAATGTTAAGGGAATTAACGAGCCAATTAAAAGAGGTAAGGTTTTAGCTCAATTAAATAGATTGAAATCTGATATTATTTTTCTCCAAGAGACACACCTTAAAAAAGACGCGCAGTATAGATTAACAGCAAAATGGATTTCCAAAGTATATCGCTCTTCATTTACACAAGTCTAGAGGGGTAGCAATAATTATTCGTAAAGGTATACCTTTTAAACAAAGCTCAATAATAGAAGATGTTGAGGGTAGATATATAATAATTACAGGTGAATTATATTCTAAAAAAGTAATCCTTATGAATATATATGGTCCTAATTTTGATAATCCATTATTCTTCAAGAAAATATTTAACAATATCCCTATATCCACTCAACATAATCTAACAATTGGAGGTGATTTTAATTGTACCTTAGATAATTATTTAGATAGATCATCAACGAAAAGGAAAACCACTTCTAAGTCAAGTACATTTATAAATTATTTTATTAATACAGCAAACGTTAAGGATATCTGGAGAACAGATAACCCATCTGGTCGAGAATATTCATTCTTTTCACCAGTATTTGGAACCTACTCAAGGATAGATTATTTTTTAATAGATTCAAAACTAATCCCATTTACATATGACTCAAAATATCATATTATTATCTCTGATCACGCTCCATTAACATTTAAGATAAAATTAAAAGATATAATTCTATAAAACCTCTAACTGGAGACTCAACCCCAAATATTAAAGGATAGGGCTTGTTATGATTACCTGGTAAAACAGATTAAATTATTTTTTGAAACTAATGACAAACCTAGAATTTCACCATAATTGTTCTGGGATACATTTAAAGCATTTATGCGTGGTGCGATAATATCAGCACACGCATACTTTAATAAGGAAAATTGAAAGACTCAACAAAAGTTGGAAAATGAAATAAAACAATTAGATATTGAAAATGCAATATTCCCTTCTAAGGGATTAAGTAACAAAATTGCATTATTAAAATACAAGCTAAATAAAATATACTCAAATCAGATTATGAAACTTTTTCAACAGACTAAACAAGTACACTTTGAATTTGGGGATAAACCACAAAAATTACTGGCACGACAGCTTAGAAAATTAGATGAGGAGAAAATGATACATAAAATTAGGTCTGATCAAGGAGAAATATTGACTTTGCCAAAAGATATCAATGATACATTTTTACAATATTATCAAAATCTTTACTTATCTAAACTAGCAGGACAATCAGATGGAATGGAAACATTCCTACAAGAATGTCATATTAATATTTAGATCAGGAAGGTAGAGACTTGTTAAACGCTGATATATCAGTAAAAGATATTGAAGAATCAATTGGATAATTAAATAATGGAAAAGCTGCAGGCCCTGATGGCTTAAGTGTTGAATTTTATAAGAAGTTTCATGATCTGATCTCTCCACGCCTACATACAATATATAAATATGCTTATGAACAAGGAAAGTTACCAGAATCATTAAATGAGTCTACAATTACACTTATCCCTAAAGTTGATAAAGATTTGGAAGACCCTGGATCATACAGAGCAATAGCTCTTTTAATTACTGATCAAAAAATACTAATTAAAATTTTATCTCGGAGGCTAAGTTTAGTGATTAATAAATTAATACATCATGACCAAACAGGTTTTATTCCAAAACGCTATTCATCCTATAATCTGAGACGTCCATTCAATGTCATGTACTCAAAAAGAGTGAATGATATTGAACTAGCTGTCATATCCTTAGATGCTGAAAAAGCATTTGACCAGGTTGAATGGCCATATTTATTTAAATTAATGCAGAAATTTCAACTGGGGGATAGATTCTCCAAATGGGTAAAAATCATATACTTGAATCCAACTGCAAGAATATTAACAAATCAAATGCTATCAGCAAAATTTAAACTCTTTAGGGGTTGTAGACAAGGATGCCCGTTATCACCATTACTATTTGCTCTGGTAATAGAACCATTAGCCGAAATGATTAGATCAGAACCAGAAATATATGGATATAATACCAAAACTACAACAAATAAAATATCTCTATATGCAGATGACATCTTAATTTATATTACAAAACCAGAGATTAGTATTCCCAATCTATTTAATGTTATAACTAAGTTTAGTACATTTTCTGGGTATAGAATTAATTGGAATAAAAGTGAAATTATGCCTATAACTGGAATAAAATTAAATATATTAGAACAATTCCCACAAAATAGTCAGACAAACTCAAATATCTAGGAATTAATGTATCTAAATCTTATAACTGTCTATTTAAATATAATTACCCTCAATTATTAAATAAACTAAAAATATATATTTTATATTGGAAAACACTACCTATATCAATGATCGGTAGAATAAATGCTATAAAAATGATTTTTTTTTTACCACAATTGTTATATTTATTTCAAGCAATCCCTTTATATCTCCCTAAAATGTTTTTTTTTAATGTAGATACTTTGGTTATTTGGGACTATAAAAACCATCGAATAAGTAAAAAACATCTATGTAAATCTAAAATAAATGGTGGACTAGCACTACCAAATTTCCTATATTATTGCTGGGCAGTTCAGATTAAGAATATGAATTTTTGGTTGGTAAATTTAGATCATGAACCAAGCTGGCTAAAGATGGAAAAGGAAGACTGTTTGCCTTTTGATGTAGGTTCGATTCTTTTTGCACCAAGGGAAGTACAAAAAAAATGTATGGTGGCAACCCTATAATTCATAGCAATAGACGTATTTGGAAACAAATAGTTAAGACTCTACATATGGACAATTTGTCACTTTGTTTGCCAATTATGAATAATCCTTTGTTTAAGCCCTCTGTATTGGACAAGGGGTTTAAACACTGGAATGATTTAGGAATTAAAAGGATAGAACACCTTTATAAGGAAGGAAAATTTCTTTCATTTCAAGAGTTACAGGATATCTATGGATTGCAGTCAAATAACATATTTAGGTATTTACAAATTAGAAATTATATTAAGTCAAATACGCAAGACTAAAAATAGAAAACCAGGATTATTAGATGAATTGTTTAATAAACACCCAAATACAGAAAAATTAATAGCGTACATATATAATACTATTTTGGATAAGGAAATCCCAACTTCGGAAATATATCGACAAACATGGGAAAATGAAATGGGTTTATCTATAACGAAGAAAACTTGGGAAGAAAGCCTGCAATGTATACATCGTTGCTCATTAAATGCTAGACATATATTGATACACTTTAAGGTATTACACAGATTACATTATTCAAAAACGAAATTAAATAGAATTTATTCTAACATCTCTCCTATTTGTGATAAATGTCAGAACTTGGAAGCTAATTTAACGCATAGTTTTGTAACATGTATAAAACTTAATTATTATTGGACAGAAATCTTTAGAGTTATCTCTGAAGTTCTTAAAATTAAACTAGACCCAGATCCAAAATTAATAATATTAGGAGTTCTGGATTCAAATCTAATACTAACAGTAAACCAAAGAAATTTCTTGGATTACTGTTTGATAATAGGGAAAAAATTAATATTGAAATTTTGGAAGGGAACATTATCCCCCACAATTAAAATGTGGACAGTGGAAATGTTGGAAACATTGCATTTGGAATGAATCAGATTTGTCCTAATGGACAAATACAAACTCTTTGAACAGATATGGTCTCCATATACAGAATATTTGAAGGGGTAGCTGTTCTTGGCATCACAACTCAATGGGTACCCGGCAGGATTAGATGAAAATAACTCTGTTTTTCTTTTTGATTTGTATACATGTCTCCATTGATATTGATATCGCTATTTGAAATTGTGTTATTCACTATTAAGATGTATACTATAATCTCTCTTTTTTTATATAATACTTTATTTTAATTAAATACATATAACAAGAATATATACATTTTTTTCTCCTCTTTCTCTTTCTTTATAATCAAAATTATTATTTAATTACCATTCTTATTGATTAAAATCTATTCTTTTCTTTTTCTACTTTAAAAAAAATAGAAGTTTATAAGAACTATTCGTAACATTCGTATACTTATTGAAATAAGTTGGTTGTGTATTTGAAAAGTTGTTATACTGTTGTTATGATGGATTCCTTTTAATAAAAATATTATTACACGAAAGTATGATTGACAGTAATTAATTATTTTAGATGAGTTTTTATAAATGTGTGGCCTACAGAAAAGGGTCATGTCCAATATAATCAGCTTAAAATGTGGCCTCTTCCATAACCGGAAGTGGCGGCGCTGCCTGGCAGCTGCGGCTCGCCTGCAGTCCGTTTGTTTTTTCTTTTTGTTGTTGTTTTTCTTATGTCTGTTTTAGTTTAGTTAGTTTATTAGGTTGTGTAAGTGTGGGGGGGGGGGGGAGGGGTTGGGAGAAACATGATTTAGTCTCTTCCTTCTGGGGGATACGACCTTTTCTAGTCGTGTCCCCTGTCTCCATCTGCGCTGAGGCCTAATGGCGGAGCTGACGGCCTCGGGGCTGTGGCGGCAGTTCCAGCAGCGGCAGTGGCCCGACTGGCCCGGCCTAGCAGCGGCGGCGGCCCGACTTGGAGCTGTGGCGGCGCTCCGGCGTTCCGGCGGTGGCAGCGGCCCGACTTGGAGCTGTGGCGGCGCTCCGGCGTTTCGGCAGCGGCCTGACTTGGAGCTGCGGCCCGACCTAGCAGCAGCAGCGGCCCGACTTGGAGCTGCGGCCCGGCCTAGCAGCGGCGGCGGCCCGACTTGGAGCTGCGGCCCGGCCTAGCAGCGGCGGCGGCCCGACTTGGAGCTGCGGCCCGACCTAGCAGCAGCAGCGGCCCGACTTGGAGCAGCGGCCCGGCCTAGCAGCGGCGGCGGCCCGACTTGGAGCTGCGGCCCGACCTAGCAGCGGCGGCGGCCCGACTTGGAGCTGCGGCCCGACCTAGCAGCAGCAGCGGCCCGACTTGGAGCTGCGGCCCGGCCTAGCAGCGGCGGCGGCCCGACTTGGAGCTGTGGTGGCGTTCCGGTGGCGGCGGTGGCCCGACTTGGAGCTGTGGCCTGACTTTGGTGCTGTGGCGGTGTTCTGGCGTTTCGGCGTTGCCGGCGGCGTCGGAGGCCTGGATCGCCTCAGCGCAGAGGGAGAACAAGGAGGGAAGAGACAAAGACTAAGACTTTTGCCTTCCATCACAGTGAGGAGGTGTTTGGTGAACTCACTGTGGTGGATGTTAAATTTGTGTTTATTGTGTGTTTTTGTTACTTTTATTATATGTATGACTGCAGGCACGAAATTTCGTTCAGACCGAAAGGTCTGAATGACAATAAAGGTAATCTAATCTAATCTAATCTAATCTCTTCCACATTGGAAAATATGAAATAGAGATATTGTGACAGTTTTGCAGAATACTTTCTTACAGTCTCTAAGGGTAAGCCTGAACTTTTGGTATGCCAACCACATTAATTCTCCATCCTACTGGCCTGTCTTTGACTCTTCCACTGAAGCCTGAAGCAAACACAAGAAACAACATCTCGTTTTGTCAAGGCACGTTGCAGCTCTTTGATTTCAATATTGAATTCTACAATTTCAAATAATATATTTTCTGTCTGTAAAAACTGGCCGGCTTAATTCAGTTTTATTTCAGTTTTATCTCTCCACAGATACTGGCGGTTCTGAGTTTTTCCAGGATTCTATTTTTTGGCCATATTTCCACCAACTGTTGTATTCTGTTCTCGCCTTCGGTTTCCTCCCACACTCCAAAGATGTACAAGTTTGTAGGTTAACTGGCTTGGTAAAAATTGTCCCCTGTGGGTGTAAGATAGTGGTAATATACGGGGATCGCTGTTCAGCGTGGACCCGTTGGGCCTAAGGACCTGTTTCCACGCTGTATCTCTGAACTAAACCTAACCTGAAATGTTGACTCTTTCTCCCTTCACTGATGCTGTCTGATGAGCTGAGTACTTCTAACACGGTCTGTTACTAGTTTTATTAACAACTCAATTTTTGCTGTTAACATTACATTCTGTCTTTTCAGTAAATCAGAGACTGAATCCGGAATTTCTTACTGCCTGTCACACACAAAAGAAAAAATCATAATATAACTTTAATCCTCAATTTATTACAGCTTACCTTTTGGTTCCTTATGAGGCATCACATTTTTCCCAAACACATGCATTTGTGGAATGTCTTTCCCATAGTGAGAGCTATATGGAAGGTCCTTTCCATAAACTGGCAAGTGTGGCACCTCCTTGCCCCTGTGTTGCATATGAGGTCCTTCTTTGCCAACTCGTACCATGTGTGGGACTTGGAGCTGCATTTGTGGCATCTGCTGTGGACCCTGCTTCATTGGATAGTAACCACCCCCATGAACGGTTCCAGCCACGAACAAATGGATAGTCATTGTCAGAAACTGGATGGAGAGGAAAGGCACAGCCATGATCTGAAACAAAGCATATCAGAAAAAGTGTTTAACTTTAAAAAAAAAAAACGGTTGTTATATCTCTCTTCATCTTTGTCATATGAAAAAAAACTTGACAGAACCTCAAAATTACATAGTGAGAACCTATCTCCCCTATCTCTGTCACATCTTCGCCTCAGATGTGGAATAATAATACTGACACAATATTCACAAGTTACATTCCTTGGTCTCCATGTTCTCCTGCTTTGGTTTACACAGTGCACGTGTGATCTGACCTCCAAGTCAGCTGATACAAAGGTCAAGATATTTGCATATCATCATCATTGTCATGACATCCCTCCTTTACCAGAATAAAACTTTAAATTAATATGTGTTCTTTCTAATATACTTTCCAATTAATTTCTTGCAAAACATATTTGTGTTTTCATAACTCACGAAACAGATGCATTACAACTACAAAACAAATGCAACTTTTTACACTCTTGTAACCTTAATAAACTCATAATGAACAGAATCATAATAAACAGTATCATACTAAACAGTATCATAATCTGTAACACAAAGTCGTCGTATCGATTGGGGACTCTCCTCTCACGGTTTGGTCTACCAGCTAGCACAGACGCATCAGAGTCTTGAATCTGCCAAAGTGTTGTCACCCAGACACCTTCGCTGCTCACCACCTGCGTTGCAGCGTGCTGCGTCTGGAACTCTGTTCACCACCTCGGAAATGTCGTCTGGCCCCTCTGATTCAGTTCTTGGTGGATTTTGGGCTACCTCCTTTTGTGTGTCCCTGGACATGTACTTATTGATGCATTGATACATTTCTCTTGTAGATAACTCCTTCTGGAGACTTGACTGTCACCAAGTTGCCGCACCTCGATACAACATTGTATGGCTGTCAATGGTAAGGAGTGTCTATCTTACCGCCATCATCTCGCCTCACAAGCACGTCATCACCAGTGCCTGGCTCCTCGTTTCAAGTCGGCGTAACATTTTGCTGCACCATTCTTTTCGGCATCACTGTCTCTCAGCTCCTGGTCTTCCATGATCTCTCGCACTTCTGGTATTTTAGTACGAATTTTCCTTCCAAACAAAGCTTCTGCTGGACTTTTCCCTGTCGTTCAGTGAGTGATCACCCAATATACAGCTACGTATGCTAACAGTGCCTCCTTCCAGTTTTTCCCTATGGCATGGGCGATTCGTATCCTCTTCTCTATGGACTGGTTTTGTCTCTCTACTTCCCAGTTAGCTTGTGGCCATTTAGGAGTCACCTTGTGATGATGGATGCCTGTGATTCTCATGTATTCAGCAAATGTCTCAGAAACAAACTGTGGCCCATTGTTGGAGTACAATGTAACATGAAACCTGTATCTGGAGATGATCTCTGCTAATGCCTGTACAGTCTTTTCTGCTGCAGTTAACTTCATAACTGCATACTCATAGTACCTACTATAGTAGCCTACCATTACCATAATTGATTCACCTAGAAGTGGTCTAAGAAAGTCAACAGCTACGTCAACCCATTGGCAATTTTGTACTTCTAATTGGTTCTGGTGGGTTGCTCCTGCTTGTGATTTGGCTTCCGTGACAGGTCTAGACAAATTTTTCGGCATCTTTCTCACAACCTGGCTACCACAGTTTGCTCCGCAAATTCTGTTTAGTACCGACAATGCCTAAATGTCCTGCATGTGTTAATGACACGATCCTTGATCGTAGTGCCTGCGGGATCACCAATCTGCTACCTCTCAGCACACACTGACCAATTACATCTTTTATGGGAACATATGCTTTGTAAAGGCATTGCCATTGCCCACTGTGAATACGCTCTCTGATATCTTTGAGTTCAGGATCATGTTCTGATTCCCTTTCAACTTCCTTCGTTGTCACGACTCCAGGCATTGACTGAATTGCGACAAAGCGCACAAAGTTTACTGCTTCCCTCTCTAGCGTAAATGTTGCTCGCAGCTGTTCATCCTTCAACAGTCTCGACAGCGGGTCCGCGATGTTTGCTTTCCCAGCAATGTGGACTACTTTGTCCTTGTACTGTTGGAGTCTCAGCACCCAACGTTCTATTCTGGCACATGGCTTAGACCTTGTCGAGTAGATCACTTCCAGCGGCTTGTGATCTGTAACAAGTTCAAATTCAATGGCGTACAAGTATGCATGGAACCTTTCACAGGCCCACACTAGTCCCAGTGCTTCTTTCTGTTTGAGAATACCTTCTCTCCACACTGGTTAATGATCAACTGGCATATGCTATGATTGTGGGTTCATCTGCATCTGTCTGTACCAGACTGCTCCGAAGCCGACCGGACTAGCATCTGCTATGACTTTTGTTGCTGGATCATAATATCCAAGGGTTTCTGCACTCATTCGTTTCAGTGATTTGAATGCCTGTCTCTGTTCGCTACCAAACTTGAATGGTACATCTTTCCTGGTCAACTTTCTCAGTGGATCTGTCAGTGTAGCAACATTTGGAATACATTTTGCACAATAATTGACCAGTCCTAGAAAACTCCTCATCTCAGTTGCATTCTGAGGTTCGCGTGCATCTGCAACAGCTTTCACTTTAGCTTTGGCTGGGTTCAGCCCTTCACTTGTGAGTCTGTGTCCCATGAAATCCATCTCAGAGACGCCAAACTTGCACTTGACTTAATTCACGGCAAGTCCTGCTTCTTGATGTTTAGTCAACACTAGCTTCAACCTCTTGTAATGCTCTTCACGATTTGATGCATGGACGATGATATCATCTGATATGTTTGCTACTCCTGGTACATCTTGAATCACTCTGGATTTCATGCTGATAGATAGAAACATGGACATAAACATAGAAAATAGGTGCAGGAGTAGGCCATTTGGCCCTTTGAGCCTGCACCGCCAATCAATATGATCATGGCTGACATCCAACAGTATCCTGTACCTGCCTTCTCTCCATACCCCTTGATCCCTTTAGCCACAAGGGCTACATCTAACTCCCTCTTAAATATAGCCAATGAAGTGGCCACTACCGTCTGTGGCAGAGAATTCCACAGATTCACCACACTCTATGTGAAAAATGTTTTTCTCATCTCGGTCCTAAAGGAATTCCCCCTTATCCTTAAACTGTGACCCCTTGTTCTGGACTTCCCCAACAATCTTCCTGTCCAACCCCTTAAGAATTTTGTAAGTTCCCCTTAAGAATTTTGTACGTTACTTTTGTATTTTGTAAAATCTCGGGAGCAGCATTGATTCCAGACATCAGTCTTTTGTATCGGTACAATTTGCAGTGAATCATGAATGTTGTCACCTCTCTTCTCAGGATGTCTATCAACCGTAGGAATTGGGTGTCTTTCTCTGATTATTGCCACATTGGCTCTCCTCATGTCAACGCAGAGTCTGATGTCATCATTGGGTTTCGGCACAATCACAAATGGATTCACCCATGGTGTCGAACGTTCAACTGGTTCAATAATGTCCTGATCAATCAACTTGATTTTAGCTTCTACTTTTCCACGAAGTCCAAATGGCGTTCTTCGTACCGGTTGAGCTTGACATTTTCATCAATGGCTAACTTCACTTGCCGGCCTTTCAATTTTCCAACCCCTTGGAATACTGAATTAAATTCCTGCCTCATGTCATCATATGACTGCACTGAATTGACATGCACTCCGATGTGAAGCACTCCCATCTCTTGAGCTGTATTTTTACTTAGCAGAGATTCTCCCTTCTCTATCACAACAAATTCTGCTTCAGTTTCTCTATCTCCGGCCTGCTTTAGCCATGAAACATCCAATGGTCTGCAATGATTTAGTTGTGGTGTATGGATATAACTTCCTACTACACCTCCTTGACGTGCACTTGATTTTTTGCATTTTCAAGCATTCCCAAAGGGATCTGTCAATTACGTTGCTGTCACTACCAGAATCTACAATCACTGGCACTGTAACACATCCGATGGTCACTGCAACTTTCTCGTGATGGCTCTCATTCAATGCAAACTGATAATTCCCTTTAACAGCATGCTCACCAGCTTCATCACTTCCGAAATCATCTTCTAGGTGACGGACATGACCCTTTTTCTGCCAAGGTCTGTCTTTCTTTTCACTGGACTTCCCTTTCTTGTTGTAATCACTTGTCCTTTCCCTGGCCTTACTTTCACATTTCTTTGCAAAATGAACTGTATCTCCACATTTCCTACATGTTCTACCTTTTGCTGGGCAACATGTATCTTTCCCTATGTGACCCTTGTTGCCACATCTGTAACACTCGATCTCACGTTCAGGCATACTTCTTGGTCTACTGTAGGACAGCCAGTTAACTTGCCCAGTCTTGGAATCTTTCAATTTCATGCTGTGAAATTGTCCCTCAACAGCTTTCAGTGCTGCTGCAATCGACAAAGCATCATTAAGGTTTAGCTCACCCCCTTTTTCTAGCTGCCTTCTCCTGAGCTTGTCTGAGCTGCAATGCTGGACAACCTGATCCAATATCTGGTTTTCCATATCAGCAGCCACATATTTGCATCCTACAGACACCTGTCTGAGTCTTGTCACAAGTTGAGCAACAGTCTCGCCCTCTTCCTGCATTGTTTTACGGAATAAATGCCGATGAAATGGAGCATTCGGCACCACCACCACATAATGACTGTTCAAAGCATCAACGGCTTTCTTATAGTCTTCCTTCATTCCGGTGTCAGGGAGTGTTTTAAACATTTCTCGAACTGCTGGCTGAAGTGAAGAGAAGCAACGCTCTCCGCTGCACTTTCTGCCCTACCGTACTCTCCTCAAGGAAAGCCCTCGACTCTCGTCGTAAGCTTCGAATTCCTCCAGCCCAGGATTCCACTTCACGCTGACGGTAGTCGCATCACCCGTCGGATCGAAGTGTGGAACTCCGCGAAGTACTTAGAAATCAGCTCCAGTGACTGCCATTAAAAAATTTTTTTTTTTCCAGCTCGTAGCCACGGATTCAGAATCCAAAATATCTGAAATATCCTCGTCGCCAATGTCACATCTTCACCTCAGATGTGGAATAATAATAATACTGACGCAATATTTACAGGTTACATTCCTTGGTCTCCGTGTTTATTATTTCACTCAGCCATGGCCTCCTGCCGTGGCTTACACAATGCACATGCGATCTGACCTCCAAGTCAGCTGATACAAAGGTCAAGATATTTGCGAGATATCATCATCACAACTCATCGTCATGACAATCTCCAGTCCATCTTTTTCCTCTAACAGAAAACACTGCTCCATCACAGGAACCGCTCTCTCCCATATCGAAAGCATCTACATGAAGCATTGCTTCAAGAAGGTGGTATCTATCATTAAAGACCCCCACCATTTGGGCCATGCCCTCTACTCGCTGCTACCATTAGGCAGGAGGTACTGAAGTCACATACCACCGGGGTCAGGAACAGATACTTTCCTACAACTATCAGGTCTTGAACCAACCTGCACAAAACTAAACTTGCCTCAACGACAGAATGCTACAGACCACCACTCTCACTACACAAGACTTTTTCTGATTGAGTTTTGCACGAATGCCCTTTTCTCACAATTTTCTTTCTTTTGGAGGTTATGTAATTTATGTATTATTAGTTTTTGCGTGTTGTCTGAGTCTGTGTGCCTGTGATGTTGCTGCAAGAAAGATTTTCATTATACCAGTGCCTCACTGTACTTGTGCATATGACAATAAACTAGACTTTACTGTCATATGCATGGGTCATGACTGACCTACCAAAAAAAAAATTAAATTGCGTAATTTGGGACAGAAAAGTTAAAAAATATGGAGGTTATGCTTCAGTTACTTGGAGTATCAGTAAGACCACATCTCAAGTATGGCGTTAGAGACCCTAGATTCTGCAAATAGGATGCTTCCTTTAAAAGTAATGTTTTACTGTACTGATGAATGATTGATAATGTTAATCACTCAGAATATTCTGCAACATAGACCCAGAGAATTTGCCTTATAGAGAGGACAGTTGGCCAATTGTGGCCACACCCAAATTACCAGATGCACAATCACTGCCATGTAACCATGTTAAAGGGAAGCGCATTGTTGAAGTTTTCCTGTCATTTATCATCTAAATTTCCATTCTTAACTTTCATCTAGAATGCCTTTCCTTGGCATCTGCCTAAGACTTGAGCAGACAGCAACTTCTGGTTCATGCTTCATGGTTTTCCTCCAGTCAAAATTGATTTTCTCTTGGCGATTCCAGTTCCCCGACTTATTATTACTTACGCCCAATCTACCCCTGTAATACTTTTCCGATGTGCTTGTATCCAAAAGATATTCAACACAAACTAAACTGCCCACAATTGTCTGGCCAGCACCCTCCTCTTTTCTTTGAAACAAACGTGTTTGCAACTGGGTCAAGCTATTGTTAATAACAACTTGGTGTAATTCAACCACAACGTGAAAAGTCAAGCAAACTCTGCAAATCATTTCGCTGATTAATTTCCAAATAATCAATCACGTTAACCTGGCAAGCGGGTACACTGCTGCTCAGAGCCTGAAGTTTTTGTTCTGAGAGGGAGCTCCACGATAATTTATTTAATGGTTTTAAATTTAACGTTATCCATGCACGTTTTAGGATTATAGCACAAAGATTATATTTGAACAGAAACGCTTATTAGATATTGTTACACAAATAGGCTACATCCTAATGTCGCTCTGGAGCTGAAGCCTTTGACAGGTCATTCTCTCTTTGAGGAACTTTTTTGTCCCTTGCCTGGTACAATAATCTCCTGGTTGGGGTCTTGTGGATATACCACAAATATTGCCCTATGACTATATGGCATAATGCATCATTACAACAATATCTGTTACTTGAATCAAAATCCTTCTCTCTCAACTATTTAAATAGTGAAAACCTAAGGTTAGTTTCAACCCACTGTTACAGAAGATACTGAAAATATTTATTAAATAACTGTACTTTAGCTATTAAGTCAGATCTTCCAAGCTTACTCTATATGTGAAAGACATGAATTGTATTCAATGTCATGTTGCACTACATCCGTGCATCTACAGTGCAATGGAGAAATCTGGATGATGAGATGAAGGTCTGAGATAGAACTCGCCAGCAAGATACAGGAAAATCCCAAGGTAAATTAAGGGAGAAAGTAGGTCCTCCTAATGATCAACATGGTCATCTATGTGAGGAGCCACAGAAGATGGGTGAGATTTTAAATTAATATTTCTCATCAGTTTCTATTTGGGGAAGATCATAGAAGCTACGAAATTTAGGGAAAAAAGTTGTGATGAATTGGACCACATACACATTACCAAAGAAGAGGTGTTTGGTTTCTTAAAACACATTGAGGATAAATCCCTGGGTCCTGACTGAGTGCACACTCAGACCTCGTGGAAAGTCCAGAATGAGGGATTCCAAGGTGCAATATATATTAGAGGTGAAATCCCAACATGCCCAATTAGACCAGATCTTAGCATATCTGCAAACGCATGATTTCCAACCATTTCACCAGTTTCTGACAATCTTTATGAAATACTAAATATGAAGTAGAACAGTGTAAGCTCTATAAAGTATTCAATTTTCCTGTTAAGCCCTTTTTTTTCCATTTCAGTTCACTTTTTGGCTAACCTTCACAAAGTTGCCACCACTGTATTGATGTCCGTGCCGAATTTTAAACTGCTAGTCAGACTGAATTAATGATGGACAAAATGGGGATTTGAATGGATATGGTATCACCTTCCCTTTCAGTGCAATTTATTCTCTCTTGAACAGTTCTTCCATTTACAAGTCTGCACAGAAGAGCTCTGTAAAAATCGAAGTAAGCAGCCTACTGCTAAAAACACTGTCGTACAAATTAAATAGAAAATGCAGGTCTATCTTAATCTTAATTAGAAACGGTTCTTGCAAATGGAATTTGCAGTGATGAAGGCCAGATTGCGAATCACCGCTGTTGTTTGCCAAGAAAAAGCTGTTTTCCAATTCCACTGCTTTGATTCACACAGGAAGATTTCATTAAACATAGTCAAAGCAATCCAGAAAAAGATTTTTGTCAATGATCCCTTTGTGAGTGTTGTACTCTTTTAAATCATTTTCTCCCTTTCCCCACCAAATTGAAGAATTCAAGGTCATCGGGTTAGAACAAATTGATCCAGGAACAATGATGCAAGAGTTATGTTTCTTGGAGGAATTCATATATTGTTAATAGAATAAAAATATAATGATCAGTAATATTGGAATGGGACTGAACTAACAATAGTCACTGGTATCTGAACCAGCAAACTGCCCTCTACAGCTAATCTATGGCATATGTTTATGGAAAAAGCAACAGAGAGACAATGTAATTGGAATGAAGAATAGTTATTAAGAACCAGGTTAAAGTTCTAAAATGGGTAGTCCGTGTAAGAAGCTAAAAAAATCTGACACATGAACCGAGATTCCTAGGACTACCTTCAGCAGAGGTGGGACTATCAATCTGTTCTTGGTAGTGGAATTATTATTGAAATGCCATAGAGGGGTTGCCTGCCTAGTTTTGGCTGTACAAACAAGGAACTGAAGATGCTGATTTACACAAAAAGACACAAAGTGCTGAAGTAACTCAGCAGGGCAGACGGCATCCCTGGAGAACATGCATCGGTAATGTTTTGGATCAATATGCCCTAAAACATCACCTATCCATGTTCTCCAGTAATGCTGCCTGACCCGCTGTGTTATTGTACCACTTTATGTTTCGGTGGTATATTTTTGACTTGTCAGCTGAATTTTTCACACCTTGGGATACCTGTTGGATACAAGGAAACAAGAAGAGCTGCATCAATGAGGTCTTTGTATCGCTGCTTGGAGGAACAGGAGCAATTCCTAAACGGTCCACAATCAAACCCCATTTACTCTACAAACAGCCTGTCCACATTCTTCCCCCCCCCCCCCCATGAATCTCTCCAACTATCACTTAGGATAAATATCCCAACCTTTGCTCGTGTAGTTTGTGCTAATTAGAGGGCACATTCCACAACATCATGCCCATGCACCGATTTACAGTGATGTCGATTTCATAGAGCTACTGTTATCGTCATAGAGCTGCCATTCTTGCTCGAGCTGTGGAAAACATGACATCTCGGTCAAGCAACTTAAAATTTCCAGATTTCACTGCTCTCAATACAAAATCCAGGCCTATAAACCTATTCTAAGTATCTGATGAGGAATATATTGTCATTCAACATTTTTCATGTGCTTTTGTCACAGGAAATTTTCCTTTGCATAATTTATGGACCAATTGCTTATCTTTAAATGTGGTATGAGGTGCTCATGACTGCATTACAAATAGTTAACAGGGTACATTTCAGTTTACATTTATGGGGTGAATTGCAAAAAACGTTACTTGTTTCCCAACTACAAAGAAACTACAATAGTAGCCTGGATGTAGGGTGTAAGTTGCAGCAGGAGTTAAAACTGGCATGCAGCAAAGGTAATGCCACTGTGGTGATGGGGGATTTCAATATGCAGGTAAACTGGGAAAATCAGGAAAATCGGAAGTGTCAGTGATGCAGTTGAACAAAGGGGACTATGAAGGCATGAGAGAGGAGCTAGCCAAGGAAGACTGGAAAGCAATGCTGGCAGGAATGACGATGGAACAGCAATGGCAGGGATTTCAGGGCATAATCCAGAAAACGCAGGAACATTTCATTCCAAAAAGGAAGAAAGATTCTAAGGGGAGTAGGAGGCAACTATGGCTGACAAGAAACAATAGGGATAGAATAAAACTAAAAGAAAAGACGTATAACACAGCAAAGAGTAGCCGGAAGCCAGAGGATTTAGAAACCTTCATAGGACAACAGAAGGATACAAAACGGGCAATACGAGCTGAAAAGATGAAGTACGAGGGGAAGCTGGCCAGGAATATAAAGGACAGTAAAAGCTTCTTTAGATATGTTAAGGGAAAAAGAATAGCAAAGTCAAATGTGGGTCCCTTGAAGGCAGACACGGATGAAATTATTATGGGGAACAAGGAAATGGCAGAAGTGTTGAACAGGTACTTCAGATCTGCCTTCACTAAGGAAGACACAAACAATCTCCCAGAAGTACGGGAAGACAGAGGATCTAAGGGGGTCAAGGAACTGAAAGAAATTTTCATTAGGCGAGAAATAGTATTGGGTAGGCTAATGGGACTGAAGGATGATAAATCCCCTGGGCTTGGTGGTCTGGATCCCAGGGTCCTCAGGGAGGTGGCTCTAGAAATAGTGGACGCATTGGTGATCATTTTCCAATGTTCAATAGATTCAGGATCAGTTCCTGTGGATTGGAGTCTAGCTAATGTTATCCTACTTTTCAAGAAAGGAGTGAGGGAGAAAAGGGGGAATTACAGACCAGTTAGCCTGACTTCGGTGGTGGGAAAGAAGCTGGAGTCAATTATTAAAGAGGTAATAATGGGACATTTGGATAGCAGTAAAAGGATTAGTCCAAGTCAACATGGATTTATGAAATGGAAATCATGCTTGACTAATCTTCTGTAATTCTTTGAGGATGTATCAAGTAAAATGAAGGGGAGCCAGTGGATGTAGTGTATCTAGACTTTCAGAAAGCCTTTGATAAGGTCCCGCACGGGAGACTGGTGACTAAAATTAGAGCACATGGTATTGGGGGTAGGGTGTTGACGTGGCTAGAAAATTGGTTGACAGACAGGAAGCAAAGAGTAGGAATGAACGGGTCCTTTTCAGAATGGCAGGCAGTGGCGAGTGGAGTGCCGCAAGGCTCGGTGTTGGGTCCGCAACTGTTTACCATATATATTAATGATTTGGAAGAGGGAATTAGGAGCAACACTCACAAATTTGCGGATGACACAAAGCTGGGTGGCAGTGTGAACTGTGAAGAGGATGTCAGGAGGTTGCAGGGTGACCTGGACAGGTTAAGTGAGTGGGCAGATGCAGTTTAATATAGATAAATGTGAGGTTATCCACTTTGGTGGCAAAAACAAGGGGGCAGATTATTATCTCAATGGGGTTAGGTTAGGTAAGGTACAGTGAGACCTGGGTGTCCTTGAACACCGGTCACTGAAAGTTGGCGTGCAGGTACAGCAGGCAGTGAAGAAAGCTAATGGAATGTTGGCCTTCATAACAAGGGGATTTCAGTATAGGAGTAGAGAGGTTCTTCTGCAGTTGTATAGGGCTCTGGTAAGACCGCATCTGGAGTTTTGCGTACAGTTTTGGTCTCCTAATTTGAGAAAGGACATCCTTGTGATTGAGGCAGTGTAGCGTAGGTTCACGAGATTGATCCCTGGGATGGCTGGACTGTCATATGAGGAAAGATTGAAAAGACTAGGCTTGTATTCACTGGAGATTAGAAGGATGATGGGGGATTTGATAGAAACATATAAAATTATAAAAGGACTGGACAAGCTAGATGCAGGAAAAATGTTCCCAATGTTGGGCGAGTCCAGAATCAGGGGTTACAGACTTAGAATAAAGGGGAGGCCATTTAAGACTGAGGTGAGAAAAAACTTTTTCACCCAGAGAGTTGTGAATTTGTTGAATTCCCTGCCACAGAGGGCAGTGGGGGCAAGATCACTGGATGGATTTAAGAGAGAGTTAAATAGAGCTCTAGGGGCTAGTGGAATCAAGGGATATGGGGAGAAGGCAGACACGGGTTATTGATTGGGGACGATCAGCCATGATCACAATGAATGGCGGTGTTGGCTCAAAGGGCCGAATGGCCGCCTCCTGCACCTATTTTCTATGTTTCTAAACATGGTTAGGTCATCCATCATGTACCCAAGTCCACAGACTGTACCCTCCTATAATTTTGTATACCTCCCTCAGTCTCTCTTGCTTCTAGGAAAGCAAACCTGGTCTATGCAATCTCTCCTCATAACCAAATCATTCCTGCCCAGGCAACACCTAATGGATCCCCATTGCACCAGTGTAATCCCATCTTTTCTAGTGATAAAAAATGCATTAAATATTCTTCTTGTGGCTTAACTAATGTTTTATAAAGTTGTAACAAATCCTCCCCAAAATAATATTGTGTTCCAGCTAATAAAGGCAAATATTCTTTATGCGTTCTTCAACATCCTATTTATATGTTCTGCCACCTTCAAGGATTCCTAGACTTGTACACCACGGTTCCTCAATGCTACCTTGAGCCCTGTTTGTCATGCCATACCCTTAATTGTTTCAGTCAGTATTAACCCAAGTCTTACTGAGGCATTGCATAGCAACTTTTCAGCTTTTATAGCAGGGTATAGATCAGATGGAAGGTTGGGCAGAGCATTGACAGATGGAATTTAATCCTGGTAAGTATGAGATGTTGTAGTTTGGGAAGTTAAATAGGGATAGGTTACATACAATAAGTTGTAAGGGAACCAAGGAATGTTGATGAACAGAGGAATCTTGAGATTGAAATCATAGTTCCGTGAAAGTGTCAACAATGAACAATATTGTGGGGAGAGAGGAATGTGGCATGCTTACCATCATGCGGCATAAAATACAAAGGTTAGGGCGTGGTAACTTTACAAAACAGTTTAGACTACACTTAAAGTATGTGCTGTTCTGTTCGCTACACAATAGAAAGGATGTTGTTGTGCTGCAGGGTTTACAGAAGAGATTCAACACAATGTTGCCTGTATTGGTGGAGTTTAGTTATAGGGAGACATTGGATAGACTGGGCATGTTTTTCCCAGAGCAAGCAAGACAAAGGGATAACCTGATAGAGGTATATATAAGAGACATCGATAGAATAGATAGTCAACACCTTTTTCCCTTGTTATGGCTATCAAAAGCAAGAGGGCATAAGTTTAAGGTGAGAGAATGGGGTTTTGAAGAGGATTTGTGGGAAAAGCTATTACCCACAGAGAGTGGTTGATATCTGGAACAATGATTATGTTCAAGAGACATTTAGGCAGATACTTAAATAGGCAAAGCATACAGGGGTACAGACCTAACGAGAAGAAATGGAATTATGTAGATGGGGGAAAAAAGATGGAATTATTGTAGACGGGCAAGGGTTGTACAGCATAGTAACAAGCTCTTTGGCCTGCCACGTCGATGCCAACGCGCTTGTTTCTATACTATCTGGCTCTAATAAATGCTCGTGAAATAGTTAACACTTGATAAAGAAATATTTATCCCTCATACAATCTGGAATCATATTTATTGAAGCCGACACAATTGTAAGTCACATTCAGATTGATCATTTTTCATCAATTATCACGCTGAAACATTAACTCTGTGTTTCTCTCTCCACAGATACTGCCCAACCCTGTGGAGTAGTCACAACATTTTCTGGTTATATTTCAGATTTCCAACATCTACAGTTTGTTGCTATTGTGCTGCAGGCAAGCAGATGCTGCTTTAAGTTCTTTGTATTACAACATTGAGAATGAAATAAAGTTAAAGCCATCAAATCTCTTGTTATCAATTTAGGGGAAGCTGTTCATGGGGGAAATGGCTCTATCCATTTTAACTATTTAAAACAGGTTTCTAAAATGCTATAGATAGAATCATGGAGTGATACAGTGTGGAAATAGCCCATCAGCCCAACTTGCCGACACCGGCCAACATGTCCCAGCTACACTAGTCCCACCTGCCAGTCCATATCCCTCCAAACCTGTCCTATCCATGTACCTGTCTAACTGTTTCTTACATCCTCTGGCAGCTTATTCCATACACTCTCCACCCTTTGTGCGAAAAAGTTACCCCTCAGATTCTTATTAAATCTTTTCCCCTTCATCTTAAACCTATGCCCTCTGGTCCTTGATTCACCTACACTGGGCAATCTACAGTATTCCTCTCATGATTTTATACAGCTCTATAAGATCACCCCTCAACATCCGTGCTCCAGGGAATAGAGTCCCAGCCTACTCAACCTCTCCCTATAGTTCAGACCCTCTATTCCTGGCAACATCCTTGTAAATCTTCACTGTACACTTTCCAGCTTGACAACATCTGTCCTATAACATGGTGCCCAGAACTGAACATAATACTCCAAATGTGGCCCCACTAATGTCTTATACAACTGCAACATGACCTCCTAACTTCTATACTCAACATTCTGACTGATGAAGGCCAATGTACCAACAGCCTTTTTGACCAAGATACTTCTTAATATCCATGGGATCTGGTTTTTCAGCCACCAAATGCATCTCTCGTTAGATGGAAACAACCATTATCCTGCAAAATCTATCCAGCACAGCCCAATTCTAGTTCAATTTGCCCAAATATGGAGCTTTTGAGTAAGATATTATATTTTCCAGATATTTCCTGTGTTCTAGACAGGAAAGAATTTTTCCTATCTGGAAATTATGCTAATTTTACTTTCTAAGAAATAGAAATTCAAGTAGTGCTGGTATGTTTTTTTAAACCTATTCACTTCTATTCATTAGGGGTACAAATTATGAAATGGAGAAGGCCAACCTCAGTCTTGAGACTTTTTCTAGTTCATGTAAATATGCCAGTGCAAAGAAAAATAAATTGTTATCAGAAGCTGGCTGCTGCAAATCTCACATTTTGGATCCCTTTCCCAAACAGGGACTGGAGAACTTAGCTTTTATTTTTAAGATTGTTCCCTAATGAAACGTTTTGTTAACTGGATCCTGTGCTGAAAATAATATGGCTGCCGGGTGGGTCAGGCCTTGAGCTCAGTTGAGAAAGCAGCAATGTTGGCGCCCCGGATAAATCGTTCGCCTGGGCTCTTACACATTTGCTGGTCATTTGATAAAGCCTTGAAAGAAACACCAGCCTAGATCGTGAACATAAAATAAATTGGGAGGTAAAGTCTGCTCACAAGATGTTATCATGTTTTTAAAAGGGAAAAATAGATCTTAAACCATGATATCATTACTTCACAGTTCCCTTCCACCATTTGATACGTTCTACCTTTTCAACATATATTAATTCTTAAAAAATGTACAAAATTGAATCTGTGAGGAAAGTTCAGCATTGAGCATGTTTATCTTGCTACCCACCCAAGGAACTGCAGATGCTGGAAAATCGAAGGTAGACAAAAATGCTGGAGAAACTCAGCGGGTGAGGCAGCATCTATGGAGCAAAGGAAATAGGCGATGTTTCGGGTCTATACCCTTCTTCAGACTCATATGGGGGTGGGAAGAAGAAAGGAAGAGGCAGAGACAGTGGGCTGCGGGAGAGCTGAGAAAGCAGTGACTACCTGAGATTAGAGAAGTCAATCTTCATACCACTGGGGTGTAAACTACCCAAGCGAAATATGAGGCGCTGCTCCTCCAATTTACGGTGGGCCCCACTCTGGCCATGGAGGAGGCCCAGGACAGAAAGGTCTGATTCGGAATGGTAGGGGAAGTTGAAGTGCTGTGCCACCGGGAGATCAGGTTGGTTATTGCGAACCGAGCGGAGGTGTTGGGCGAAGCGATCGCCAAGCCTACGCTTGGTCTCACCGATGTAGAGCAGCTGACACCCAGAGCAGCGGATGCAATAGATGAGGTTGGAGGAGGTGCAGGTGAACCTCTGCCACACCTGGAAAGACTGCTTGGGTCCATGGATGGAGTCAAGGGGGGAGGTAAAGCAACAAGTATAGCATTTCCTGCGGTTGCAAGGGAAAGTGCCAGGAGAGGGGGTGGTTTTGGTGGGAAGGGACGAATTGACCAGGGAGTTACAATTGCATCCGCTGCTCCAGGTGTCAGCTGCTCTACATCGGTGAGACCAAGCATAGGCTCGGCAATCGCTTCGCCCAACACCTCCGCTCGGTTCGCAGAACGGTGGCTCAGCACTCCAACACTCCCTCCCATTCCGCCGACCTTTCTGTATGGCCAAGTTACCGTTTGGAGGAGCTCATATTTTCGCTTGGGTAGTTTACACCCCAGCGGTATGAACATTGACCTCCAATTTCAGGTAGTCCCTGCTTTCTCCTTCAGATAGTGACTAGGGTTCTTTTTGCCTTCCTCTTAAGCCTAGTGATGAGATATTCTTGGAGACACATGAAACTGCAGGTGCTGGAATCTAGAGAAAAACACAAAGTGCTGGTAGAACTCAAGGGGTCAGGCAGCGTCTGTGGAGAGAATGGACAGAGTGTTTTCTGCCGGGATCCTTCTTCAGACTCCTCAGAGTAAAGAGATACTAAGGTTCTATAAATTTAATATTGAGGCCTTGAGGGAGACACCAGGAATAATTGCCCAAACTCAATTGCCCGAGTCGAAGACGAGGGCAATATGATTTCAGTGCGGGCAATATTCCTGGTGTCTCCCGAAAGAAGCCAGTCAATATTATACCTCCCCTTTAGCTGGGCCTTGTGAATTCCTCTGATTGGCTGCTTTGGTCCCCGTGAAGGTAAATTTCTTCAAAATATGGCGAAACCGGAAGAAGAAAAATCAAGTTCCCATTCTGAGGTTAGCATTCTTATCAACAGCATTCCCTGTTTAAAAAATAGGACATCCGGGAACTTGGCAACGTGACGCTGCGTGACGGCAACAAAAAAATTTAATTCTCAAAACAAACAAATGGCAGAGAAGAGGTTCGCGATTTAAAAGTTCGACCTTCACATTGTCACATAAATGAATTACATAAATTACAGGTTACATTGTTTTAGTATTATTTACAATGTTGCAATGGTTTATTTACAATGTTTGCATGTTTAAACATAATCTTGGTCTGATAATGGGTAATAATAACAATATTGACTGTCCCTCTTTCGGGATACGACATATATTGCCCTTCAAATGCTACCTGCTGGGTATCATCTGCACAACTTCTATCAAGCAAGGGTTGCAGCATTCCTGAAAACCACACACATACCACTGACAGTCACCAAAACGTTTGCTTAGCAGAAATCACGAGCCTCCAGATAGCTTGCAATGTTTTTACCATTTTAACTGAATTAATATATATTTCCATTAATTGTCTCCACAGTTAAAAACAGAAAAATGGTGATCTTCTGAATTAGGGTCAAGATTAGGATTACAATGATGCAAATCAGTCAATCTGAAGAACGGTCCCGAGCCGAAACGTTACCCATCCTTCATCCTCCAGAGATGCTGCCTGACCTGTTGAGCTACTCCAGCCATTTGTGTTTATCTTCATTTTAAACTCTCAGTGACTTGGAAAACAAAAGGTGCCAATTAATCCAATTGTTTTGTAATTAATTTGCAAGAATTTAAGGGGGGTAGTTTCTCACTTAAGCCTCTGAACTATAAACAAATAATTTCTATTATTACCCTATCTGAGGATTCATGTAATGTACAAATGTGTTCCAGTTTCATCACCTGGCCTGTTAGCCTAATTGGAAAATACTTCACCTGAAATCTTAGCACGGTATTGCGAGCAGCTGCATCTTTTGGATAAAGCATTAAACATCTCTAACAACTGGGGTAAAATGCTAAGAATGTCTTCAGCTTGCCAAATCAAAGAAACATTATACCCAGCAGATGAATGGAAAAAGCAGTTGCTACCTGGACCCGACATGGATAGGTGACGTTCAGCCTGCTTGTAAGGGGAGGGGTGAAAGCTGGAAGAGAGGAATGGAAGGTCAAAGTGTGCCAAGTAATAGGTGAACACAGGCTGGAGGAGGGGCGGGACTGGGGGAGGGTGGTTTGATATGCAGATGGTTGGACAAAGACCAGATATTAAAAAATAGAAGTTGCAAGACATAAATATTGAAGAGTTGCGAATTGTGAATACTGCACATGGAATGTAGGCGGAGGGGAGAAATAGGTGCGAGTCCATGTGGAGTGGAGGAAAAGGGGTGGTTGTTAGAGGTTACCTAAAATTGGAGAATTCAATGTTCATACCGCAAATTGGAGGAACAGCACCTCATATTCCGCTTGGGGAGTCTGCATCCTCTTGGCTTGAACATTGAATTTTCTCAATTCTGTTAACCCTTGCTATCTCCTCCCCTTCCCACCTCTCCCTCAGCCCTCGGGCTCCTCCTCCTCCTTTTTCCTTTCTTCTCCCCGCCCCCACCTCCCATCAGTCTGAAGAAGGGTTTCGGCCCGAAACGTTGCCTATCTCCCTCGTTCCTTAGATGCTGCTGCACTCGCTGAGTTTCTCCAGCTTTTTGTGTACCCTCAATGTTCATACTGTTGGGTTGTAAGCTCCTCAATCGGAATATGCGGTGCTGTTTTTTTCGATGTGCCTGTGGCTTTACTCTGGCAATGGACGAGGTCCAGGACAGAAAGTCAATATGGGAGAGAGACACAAAAATCTGGAGTAACTCAGTGGGACAGGCAGCATCTCTGGAGAGAAGGAATGGGTTACGTTTCCGATCGAGACCCTTCTTCAGACTGGTTAGGGATAAGGGAAACAAGAGATATCGACTGTGATGTGGTGAGATAAAGAACAATGACTGAAAGATATGCAAAAAAGTAACAATGATAAAGGAAACCAGGCCATCGTAAGCTGTTTGTAAATGTGGTGAAATGTGGTGAAAATGAGAAGCTCATGCATCTTGGGTAGGGGAGGGATAGAGTGAGAGGGAATGCAGGGGCTACCTGAAGTGAGAGAAATCAAGATTCATACTACTGGGCTGTAAGCTGCCCAAGCGAAATATGATATTCTGTTCCTCCAATTTGCGTTTAGCCTCACTTTGACAATGGAGGAGACTGAGGACAGAGAGGTCTGTGTAGGAATAGGAAGGAGAATTAGTGTCCAGTAACCGGGAAATCAGGTTAGTTCACGCGGGCTGAGCGAAGGTGTTCCGCGAAACGATCGCCCAGTCTGCGTTTGGTCCACAACTTGAACAACGGATACAGTAGATGAGGTTGGAGGAGGTGCAAGTGAACCTCTGCCTAACTTGAAAGGACTGTTGGGGTCCCTGGACAGAGTCGAGGGAGGAGGTATAGCGACAGGTGTTGCATCTTCTGCGGTTGCAGGGGAAGGTACCTGATCAGGGGGGTGGTTTGCGTTACTGACACCTTTGACAAACCCACTGACTCCCACAACTATCTTCATTCAAAGTCAATAATGGAATGGGAATTGGCAGTTAAAATGGCTAGCAACTGGGAGATCTGGTATGTCTTGGAGCACTTCAGGAACACCGGATACAGTAGATGAAGTTAGAGGAGGTGCACATGATCTTCTGCCTCACCTAGAAGGACTTTCAGGGTCCCTGGATGGAAGCAAGGGAGGAGATATAGGGAAAGGTGATACGTCTCTTGCGGTTGCAGAGGGAAGTACCTAGGGAGGAGGTGATTTGGGTGGGAAGGGATGGGTAAACTAAGGGGTTGTGAAGGAAGTGGTCTGCGGAAGGTAACATAGGGCTGGAGATGGGAAGATGTGACTGGTGGCAGGATCTCTTTGGAAGTAGATGTCGGAAGATGGTGTGTTGGATACGGAGGCCGGTGGGGTGCAAGATGACCAGGCCACCACCTATAGGTAGGCTCTTTGCCTCATCCGCATCATCAGACCTCTGTGAAAACCACATGAGCAGGCTGGAAATAGATTGGTACTGGAGTTTAAATGTTTTGCATTTTCATATCTCATAATAGCCAAGTTCTCAGCCAAAGGTGAAAGTTTGACCACGGTCTCCATTTTCAAAAGGAATACCTCCTTGACACCTTTAGACTTTAGGCACACAGCGAGGAAACAAGCCCTTCAGCCCACACCAGTACTATCCTACACATTAGGGATAATTTACAATTTACAGATGCCAAATAAACTACAAACCTATGTGACTTTTCGGTACAGGAGAAAACCAGAGCACCCAGAGAAAACCCACGGGGTTACAGGAAGAACGGTATTTTTCTTACCTGGCAAAAATTGCACCCAACAGGGCTGTTACAACCACAAGTCTTGTGAAGAGTGAAAGCAGTGGATCACACTTAAAGGATTCCCAGCAGTTCAGAATCAACCTACAGAATAAATGGATATCATAGGAAGGATTTACATAATGACAATTTATCATAGCATGGCAAACAGTTCAAAATAATAGGTAGAACTTCTATTCCCCTGACATTTGCCAGCAAAAGAAAATATTAAATTATATATCTTTACACTAGAGGGTGCCATGGTTTCAAGAAACATTCAGCAACAAAAACTGCAATGGGATGTACTCAGAAGAGAGAAGGAATGAACATCAAAATTCATAGAGTCTAATGTAATTAAACTCCGGCATCAAGCCAATTTTTAAAATAAGATTTGCGATAATTTTAATGATTAATAAATCGATGAGATTTCTTCATCAATTTATATGTTAGAAACTGCAATAAGTTGACTGTCCACTAATTTGATTTAAACATTCATTATAAATAACCCTTTTTGGTATGACAAAGACTGTTGAATTTCCACATGTTAATTTATTTTTGTTAGTTTTTCTTCTGCGCAACACATTTTAGATTGGTACCAGTGCCTAGAGATTTTGTCCTAAACTATTTTGGTTAAAATTTGAAGTATAGACGAAGTATGGCATATACTGATATAAATACTGCAAATTTGTATATACATCAATCTGTGGGAGCACTTCTCGAATACATGGATCTTTGCAGGCCTTTGTAATACATGGAAGCCTTGCATTTGGGATCCTAGGTTTTATAAACAGTGTCAGAGCACAAGAACAAAGTTAAAATTAAATTTCATAACAGACTTGTTAAACTGCAATGGGGTCTTCTGCCCAATAATAGGTGCCACACTTTAAATGTGAAGATTTAAAGAAAGTGCAGAAGGGATTTAGTTTAGTTTAGAGATACAGTGTGGAAAAAGGCTGAGTCAGTGTCGACCAGCGCTCGCCTGTACACTAACACTATCCTACACACTACTTGCAATTTTTACCAAAGCCAATTAACCTACAAACATGTATGTCCTTGGGATGTGGGAGGAGACCTGAGCACCCGAGGAAAACTCACGCGGTCACAGGGAGAACATTAATACCGTAGAGACAGCGCCTGCAGTCAAAATCAAACTTGCGTCTCTAGCGCTGTAAGCAAACAACTCTACCGCTGCACCACCATGCCGCCCCATTTACTAAAATGATTTCAAGGATGAGGGACTTGTGGATATGTGGGTAGATTGGAGAAGATGGGGATATTCTCCTTGGGGCAGAGGAGGTTGCAAGAGGATCTGACTGAGGTATTGAGAATCATAAAAGCTAAAGACTGACAAGACAAAGAGCAACATTTCCCACTAGCAGGTTCAAGAGATGGTGCACTTGGGAAAGAGAGTGTTGGATATGAAGAAACATTTTTTGTGCAGTCAGTAGCTAGGTTTGAACTGCACTGCCAGAGAGAGCAGTAGAGGCAGATTCAAATATACCATTCGTAATAGAGCTGGCTATATATATGAAAACTATTAATTTGCAGAACTATCGAGAGATCAGGGAGTGGGACTAATTGATCTGCTCTTGTACTGAGCCAGTGGATCAAATAATCTGCTTCTCTGTTGTAACAATTCATTTGTCTTTCCAGTTATTCATGCATGCATAAAAATCAACTGTGATTTACGGTATAAAACATTAAGAATCAGCTAAAAAAATTCACCAGCTGTCATGTTGGTCGGCACGGACTGGAAGGGCCGAGAGGGCCTGTTTCCGTGCTGTAATTATTATATGTTAAATAATATTATTCTCCTAAAAGTAACACCTTCAAGAATCAGTGCAATCATCATTACCTTAACGCACGAAAGTACATCCAGAATAAATATTTCCAGCATAAATTCCATACTAAAGAGGCAAGCCAGCACAGTCTGCTTCTGAACAAGCATAATATGCAGCTTCCTCTGTGGACAGATCGGTATGTAAGATCTGTCGGTTTTATACCTTTTTGCTGTGGTTTTGGTCCTTGTATTTTAAAACTCTTTTTTTGATCCAAGGTATTTAAGGCCAAACTAAACAAACAACCATGTGGTAACAGGGAGACACGGATGGCAGCTTTGTTTTTATAGGCCTGTCCCCTGCATGGTTTATGTGTGTTTTTTCGAGTACAGAGGCTGAGATTTTGAACTCAAAACAGCTCAGAGGAAGGAATCCAGACCACCTACCCAACCACAACTCTTGTCTGATGCTGTAGGAAGGGACTGCAGATGCTGGTTTAAACCAAAGATAGACACAAAAAGCTGGAGTAACTCAGCAGGTCAGGCAGCATCTCTGGTGAGAAAGAATGGGTGACGTTCAAGGGTTTGAGATCCTTCTCAGATTGAAGATAGGTCTCGACCCAAAACATAACCCATTCCTTCTCTCCAGAGATGCTGCCTGACCTGCTGAGTTACTCCAGCTGTTTGTGTCTATCTTGTCTAATGCTACTTTACTAGGAACCTTTGAAAGTTTGGCATTGCCAAATTCGTTCAAAATTAATCACAACGTCTTAAGATTGTGATGTTGTTTTGTTTAAGTTGATCACTGTCAGAAATGAATTACTAAACAAGCGTTTGTGATGGGTGTCAGTTTAGGTTACAAGACAGGCTACTGGTCAGGAAAATCAATGTTTGGGGAAGATTACAAATCAGAAATGTTACATGAAACTCAGCTTCCATGCACAAATGGGCTTCTAGGATTTTTTTACACTTCGACATTGTCCTACAAGTCTGTGGACTGTTTGGAAGCATCTGAATTTTTTCTTTGAGTAGATGGTTATATCAAATCCATAGGGTCTAAACGGTTGTAGTTTTTTAGTTTTAGTGATACAACGCGGAAACAGGCCATTCGGCGTACTAAGTCCGCGCCGACCAGCGATCCCCGCACATTAACACTATCCTACACAAACTAGGGACAATTTACACCTCCATCAAGCCAATTAACCTGCAAACTTATACGCCTTTGGAGTGTGAGAGAACTGAAGATCTCAGAGAAAACCCACGCTGTCATGGGGAGAACGTGCAAATTCCGTACAGACAGCACCCGTAGTCGGGATCGAACCCGGGTCTCCAGCGCTGCCTATCCTGCCTATAAGATCCAGTGTTGAAGAGCCCATTGGAAGCCCATAGAGTCTACAGAAGATACCAACCTCACTTCACTTCCCAAGATGCCACTAAATTGCTTTGAATTACATTATTCTTGTTCATGGAGTGCGTAAACTGCATAGTATATTGAAGCTCATCAGCCTAGGCTGATTTAAAGAGCGATTACCCTCTTCATAATGTCGATAAGACACATTAGCCTGTCCATCGATGTCTGGAAGATTCATTCTTTATTCTGTCCACTGCATTTATGGTCCCCCCAGCCTTTACCTTGATCTACTGGCCTCATGACATGTTACCAGTTAATCAAGATGGCGAGTCATAGTTGTAATTCTACAGCAAGACTTTTTCTTTTCATTCGCTTCTTAGGATCTGGAATCAGTGGTTCAGCCTGAACTAGATAGACACAAAATGGAGGTATGTTGCCAGAACTAATTGCCCAACCCTAAATTGTCTTTGAACCAAGTAGCCTGTTCGGCTAGTGAACAGTTAAACTCATTGTTGGAGGTAGACTTGCATTACAGAGCTGACTGGTTGGCAAAGGATGGCAAATTTCCAGCAGGGATCAGTAAAACATGAGGTTTTTTGGGAAATCCAGAAGTTTCATAGTCATCGTTACCAATGACTAGTTTTTTTAATTTGAATTTAAATTCCACAACCGCGAGGTATAATTTGAACTCGGTGCTACTCTCCAGTTACTTAACCACTGTACCACCAGCAACCACAGACTAGTGCATATCCTCTTACAGCAAGAATCGCAACCCGTTCTGCCTGCTAACCAACCAGTCTCTCTGCCAATGAAAGGAACAGCAGCCCTCAGTATTTTCAGACTGGGCTCCTTCCAGGCTACATCAAGTGACTTCTGTTTAGTCAACCTACAATCCAGTCCCATATCAAACAAGTCACTGATACTCTCCTTGATTGTCACAAAGAATAGGAACTGTACGCATGATGCACCAAAAGCATGTGTGTTAGCTGAACCTGAAGCCTAAAACCATCATATGACATACAGTGTAAGAAAGAACTACAGATGCTGGTTTAAATCAAAGGTAGACACAAAATGCTGGAGTAACTCAGCGGGTGTGGCAGCATCTTTGGAGAGAAGGAATGGGAGACGTTTCGGGTTGAGAGCCTTCTTCAGAGATGCTGCCTCACCCGCTGAGTTACTCCAGCATTTTGTGTCTACATGATATACATTATACCTTCTCACTAAGGTTCACGTGCCGAGTGTTTTCACAAAAATGAAAACACAACAAATCACAGGCTATGCGAGTTCAGTAGCCGGGTGAGACACCCCGAATCATTTTGAGTTTGTGTAATGGCTTAACCTCCATTGACCTAACTGGGATCCAAAACAGCTGATTATGTATCACCTTTTCCTTATTACCTCACAAGATTTACACTATTTTACTTTGATGTTGTTGCACAATCTTCACAATTCTTGATAACTGTTCACTGTCGCAGCACAGTGGCCCAGTGGTAGAGTTGCTGCCTTACAGAGCCATAGATCCAGGTTCAATCCTGTCTGTATGGAGTTTGTACATTCTCCCTGGTACTGCGTGGGTTTTCTACAGGTACTCTGGTTTCCTCCCACAATTCAAAGATGCACAGATTTGTAGGTTAAATGGTTTTGTTTAAATTGTCCTTGGTGTAGGATAGTGTTAGTGTACGGGGTGATCACTGGTCGGCACGGACTCAATGGCCGAAGGGCCTGTTTCGGCGCTATATCTCTAAAGTCTAAAGTAAAGTGCAAACATTTAAATGCGATGTGGTATATACGTAAAGAAGCAAGCCGGGGAATAGGTAAGCTGCAATTGCTACATTGGAGCCATTCAAAATTAATAATTCATGTCAATATTCAATGTAATCAAACAGACTAAATAGTCACAAATAACACTGCAAAAGAATGGAACAAATATTCCAAGTGCAGCCTCACCAACATCTTGTACAACTGTACCATAATGTCCCAATTTCTGTACTTTATTTTCTGACTGATGAAGGCCAACATACCAAAGCCATTTAATGATCTGCCATTTATTGAGATTATGAATGATCTATGAACTAAATATTTTGGTCTATTCTCCACAATTCTTTTGTAACTTGTGTAAGGAAAAATCTATCAATCACCATTTTAAGATTAACAATGGACTAAGCATCAGTAGCTGTTTGCAAAGGAGTGTTCCCAACTTAAATAGCTTGTCAAATGTAAAAGTTATTCATAACTACCTTTGCAAAAGGACTGGTTCTGATACATTGCCCCATTCAGCAAACAGGTTTATATGTGTGTACACTGCGGGTTGCTCCCGACATCTAGTAAACATTGACCAAATCACTTTGAAATTCCACTAATCAAAACCTTAGATTGTGTAATATTTTGACGTAATATTAAACTTTGACTTCACTGCTGAGAAATTGAACCCATGTGAAGCAATTTTACTTCAAACATGATGATGGGAAGTGTATAAATCATGTTTTGAAATCTTGCACACATTTCCTGTTGAAGTCATACCCATCCGGAAATTGGACCAGGCACGTCATTTTGCAATTTACCCCAGTGCAAGTTTATTTTCCCTGTCACATTTATGAATATGATTACATCATCAATGTGCATGGGCCATTTTAATCAATTATGACAGAAACTGGATCTACAATGTCACTAGTTATGACTAAGGTTAGGGGGATCTATAAATTAGTGAGTTTATTCAAATTCTCGGCAGTGAACTCAAAGTTTTAGATTCCGAGAAATTGATCCGTAGACCCAGTGATCACCATCTACTCCAGCCTTTTCTGCCTGACCCACTGAGTTACTACAGCATTTATTGTCTATCTTCATGAGTTATGACTGTTGGAAATAGCTCATCAATGAATGCATCATGCAGAACTACACACAAATTAAAATATGCACCCTCAAGGATAGCATTTTAAATATATAAAACCATGCACTGTCATTTTCAATAGGGAAAAATAAAATTAGTGCCTGTAGCCATTTGTAAGGATAGAGGGATCTGTGAATTAGTGAGTTTATTTAATTGATCCCTTGATCTGTGGACCCAGTGACCACAATGATTGCTAAGTCCTTGAAGCTTTCCTTAATCTCAGGGGACCATTGCACCCGATCCATATAGTAGGAAAAGCACTCTGCTGGAAGATGCGCGTTTTTATCCCTTCTCCCACCCTCTCGGTCTCTCCACAAAGTCTGCAATACACCCTTTAACATTCTTCATCATATTCATGGATATCATGGAGACATCTCTTTAAAAAAGTGCTGACCACTGACCGGGGACGGGGACGGGGGGGGGGGGGGGGGGGGGGGGGGGGGAGGGAAATGGGGGGGCAAACCATGGTGCTTTCTTAAAATCTCCAAATTGTGCTGTTTTTTTTAAAATTGTGCCATCAGTGTTATTTGCAAACCATGTAGTAGACCAACAATATTAAAGTCCAATTTCTAGATACAGTTATCATCTTAGTAATTCTACACTGCACCTCCGCTAAAGGCCAATAAAACCAATCAAATATATGTGGTGTCCTGATACTTATCAGTACTTCAGGTGTAGTTGAGCCAAGGGTTTGCATACCTGGTGTAGGCATAGTCATTCTCCTTTGTACTCTGGTAAAGTAGCCTTTCTTAGTTATTTTCCACACCCGTCAGTGATATTAAGTAATGAACACTATTGACTCTTTAACTGACAGGCTCATGGTCACACCCGTTGATGGACCCTGCATTAATGAAGTAACACCTCACTTTGGATGTAAATACATTTCTGAGCCAAGTGTTTCAAAGAACTAAAACGAAAAGGAATTTGGTCTGATCTGCACAAAAATGAAAACCTTTTCTGTGCCATCAAAGGATAACCTCAAATTTACTTTTGGTTTATAATTTGGTGCAGATTTCACATTTGAGTGCTTACATTTATGGAATGTTGTTTGGCTTTAGACTGAACCTTAGAAACATAGAAAAATAGGTGCAGGAATAGTTGAATCGGCCCTACGAGCCAGCACTGCCATTCAATATGATCATGGCTGATCATCCAAAATTAGTACCCCGTTCCGGCTTTTTCCCCATATACCTTGATTCCCTTAGCCCCAAGAGCTAAATCTAACACTCGCTTGACTAATCTCACCTACCAGTGTTTGGCCTACATCCCCCTAAGCCATTCATATCCATGTAGAAGGAAAGGAGGTGTTACAAGCCGAAACCCAACAAGAATCGTGGAAAAACATAGCCGTCATAGAGTGATACAGTGTGGAAACAGGACCTTCGGCCAACTTGTTCACACCGGCCAACAGTGTCCCAGCTGCACTAGTCCCACTTGACTGCGCTTGGTCCATACCCCTCCAACCCTGTCCTATCCATGTACCTGTCTGTTTCTTAAACAATGGGATAGTCCCAGCCTCAACTACATCCTCTGGCAGCTTGTTCCATACACCCACCACCCTTTATGTGAAAAGGTTACCCCTCGGATTCCTATTAAATCTTTTCCCCTTCACCTTGAACCTATGTCCTCTGGTTCTCGAATACCCTACTCTGCGCAAGAGTCTCTGTGCATCATCCCGATCTATTCCTCTCATGATTTTGTACACTTCTATACGAACACCACTCACCCTCCTGCGCTCTATGGAATAGAACCCCAACCTACTCAACCTCTCCCTATAGCTCACACCCTCTAGAGGAGGAGTTCAGTTGAGCATTCATATCTGTGCCAGCACTTTGAAAGCTTAAATCAATTCATCCCACATTTTACACGCATCCTGGTAAGTTTTTCCTTATATTTATGAATTTCCTTTTGAAGTTATTACATTGTTCAAATCACTGTGAGAAAACATAGAAACATAGAAACATAGAAATTAGGTGCAGGAGTAGGCCATTCAGCCCTTCGAGCCTGCACCGCCATTCAATATGATCATGGCTGATCATCCAACTCAGTATCCCGTACCTGCCTTCTCTCCATACCCTCTGATCCCCTTAGCCACAAGGGCCACATCCAACTCACTCTTAAATATAGCCAATGAACTGGCCTCAACTACCCTCTGTGGCAGAGAGTTTCCAGAGACTCACCACTCTCTGTGTGAAGAAAGTCTTTCTCATCTCGGTCTTAAAGGATTTCCCCCTTATCCTTAAGCTGTGACCCTTGTCCTGGACTTCCCCAACATCGGGAACAATCTTCCTGCATCTAGCCTGTCCAACCCCTTAAGAATTTTGTAAGTTTCTATAAGATCCCCTCTTAATCTCCTAAATTCCAGAGAGTATAAACCGAGTCTATCCAGTCTTTCTTCATAAGACAGTCCTGACATCCCAGGAATCAGTCTGGTGAACCTTCTCTGCACTCCCTCTATGGCAATAATGTCCTTCCTCAGATTTGGAGACCAAAACTGCACGCAATACTCCAGGTGTGGTCTCACCAAGACCCTGTACAACTGAAGTAGAACCTCCCTGCTCCTGTACTCAAATCCTTTTG
This sequence comes from Okamejei kenojei, assembly GCA_035221665.1. NCBI lineage: Eukaryota > Metazoa > Chordata > Chondrichthyes > Rajiformes > Rajidae > Okamejei > Okamejei kenojei. Next base: position 51,819,333 of record CM069142.1, read on the forward strand.
CTATGAAAGCTAACATACCATTCGCTTTTTTCACTGCCTGCTGCACCTGCATGCCTACTTTCAATGACTGGTGTACCATGACACCCAGGTCTCGCTGCATCTCCCCTTTTCCTAATCGGCCACCATTTAAATAATAGTCTGCTTTCCTGTTTTTGCCACCAAAGTGGATAACCTCACATTTATCCACATTATACTGCATCTGCCAAACATTTGCCCACTCACCCAGCCTATCCAAGTCACCTTGCAGTCTCCTAGCATCCTCCTCACAGCGAACACTGCCTCCCAGCTTAGTGTCATCCGCAAACTTGGAGATATTGCCTTCAATTCCCTCATCCAGATCATTAATATATATTGTAAATAGCTGGGGTCCCAGCACTGAGCCCTGCGGTACCCCACTAGTTTACTGCCTGCCATTGTGAAAAGGACCCGTTTACTCCTACTCTTTGCTTCCTGTTTGCCAGCCAGTTCTCTATCCACATCAATACTGAACCCCTAATACCGTATGCTTTAAGAGAAAAGAAATGGAGGCCAGAATATCATCTTGTTCAATCACCTGTGCAAGTAGACAATTCTTAATATTGTCTTATTTGACTGATCTTGTGGTCACTCCACCTAACTATAACTTTGCTTTAATACCATTTAATCCCCGTGATTCAACTTGGAATTGGAATAAACAGCTCGTGAAAGAGTGCCAGTGTTATGGTGTTTGCTTTTTGCAACAGAGGCTTGGCTTTAAATCTGATTAATTTTGCACGTAATTAATGTTTATTCAATTTTAGGAGCTCAGTTGCATATCATAAAAAGACATGATGGATTATTTGCAAAATGCTAGCTTGGCCAAATGAAAAAATTACAGTGCTAGGTGTTCTTCCAAGGTATAATCCAATTCTAAATTGAATTTAGAATTTTCTTGTCTGAAACTAATCAGTTCAGAATCTAAAATAATTAAAAATGTGAAAGTACTTTTTGGAGACTTCAAAAACTCTAAAGCATTTGATAATGACAAATGAATTCAGAAAGGAAAAAAAAAATGTACGCAAGAACTTAACAGTAGACAAATTGTACATCATTCTATTTTCATTGTCTGAAGAAGGGTCTCGACCTGAAACGTCACCCATTCCTTCTCTCCAGAAATGCTGCTGTCCCGCTGAGTTACTCCAGCTTTTTGTGTCTATTTTCATTAGTGTAACAAGACAATGATGACTGGTATGGTGATCAAGATGAAGGTGGTTGTGAAAATGAAGTGACCTACTTTGGATAAAATGCTATATAATGACAGAATTTCTACTCCCTAATAACGTATCAGATTGCAGTTGAATACTAAGGATTGCTATTGAAGCATTTGAAGTGTAATCCAATCTTTGCAGTTACTGAAAGATGAAGAATAAAAACAGATTCAACTAGTACAAATCCAAAAGAGAAGTGGGAAAATTAGTGAAAGAAAACCCTACGGCAACAATATTTATTGCAGAGGCAACTCAGAATGGAGGTGGGGTTGGGTTAGTGGTAAATTCCGATACTGAACCCATTGTTGATAGAAAAGTTACCAATGATAACTGCAAGGCAAAGTAGCAAAAATAGACCTTGCTGATGATGGGGAGAAATGTACCAAGTTTATTAGGAAGAATAACAATAATAATAAGCAGTTACAAAAGGTGGAACCAAAGGAGCAATAACATGCTTGCATCCTTAGATAGGTGGATGATGCAAGCCGAGAGGTAGGACTGAGGATCAGAAGGAAACTCACAGAAAAGATTTGTAAACATATGGTTTTTAAATGCTTAGAGTCATAAAGTCATACAGTGTGGAAACTGGCCCTTCAGCCCAACTTGCCCACACTGGCCAACATGTCCCAGCTCCACTAGTCCCACCTGCTGGCATTTGGTCCATATCCCCCCAAACCTGTCCTATCCATGTACCCGTCTAACTGTTTCTTAAACGTTACGATAGTCAACAACTGCTTGTGTTGCAGAATGGTGAGTGGGCAAAAACCAGAGAGAATAGATTACATGGAGATAAACGCAGGTGAAATATTTTTTGGATGAGGTAGAGCTGAGAGGTTCAGCAGAATTAGAGCATGTCCATGAATTTCAGTGATGTCAGAATCAGGTATGAGCAGAGGTGGAGTTAAAGAACATCAGGATGTGAATGTAATGATATGACACGATTCATCCTCGCCGCCCGGCTTCTCCGCAGTCCTCTGGGAGGCCTGTGAGGCGAGTCGGGCCTACCGGGGCGTGTTTGGGTCGGCGCCACAGTTGTTCGGTGGGTGGATTGGGTCAGCACGGCTCCCTGCGACACTCACGCTGCGCGCGCAGCTCCTCGACAATTGATCAGGTTCACTGCACGCAATCATTCACAATCACTTGCCTTGTAAAACCTTCTTGTCCAAAAACAATACATAAAAAGGCATGCCGTGTTCTCAAATGGACTTGGACATTGAATAAAGCTACAATGCACTAACAGACAGCTGTGCAAGTAAGAACACTCACTCTCATCAAAAGCACATGTTTTATAGTCTATTGCATTCATTTGCTGGAAGAATACACTTGTTGAGCTGGAGATTTTACAAAGTGGACATTTCACAAATTCTAATACTGCAAAATCTTGATCCAGGCACACCATTTCTACCCAAATCAGCTTTCAGCATGCAAAAGGTATACTTTTAAGGTGAGGAGAAGGAGATTTAGAGGGGAGTTGAGGAATACTTTTTCGCACCCAGAGGATGTTTGAAATCTGGAATGTACCACCTGAGGTGGTGGAAATAGATGCACTCAAACATTTAAGATGCATCTGTATGGGCATATGAATCACCGAGCATAGTAAGCTATAGAATGTGCTGGTAAATGGAATAAGTGTAGATAGGTACATGATGGCATAGACAATGGTGAGCTGAAGGGCAATTTCTGAAGGGCGATTTATGTGCTTTACAACTCTATCTCAGGTTTTCTTGCACCACAGCGGGAGTCACAGTGCTGCTGATGTTAGATGGATATTTTTTTAAGGGAGAGATAGACAAATTCTTGATTAGAATGGGTGTCAAGGGTTATGGTGAGAAGGCAGGAAAATGGGATTAGGAGGCAGAGATCAGCCATGATTGAATGGCAGAATAGGCTCGATGGGACGAATGGCCTAATTCTACTCCTATAACGTGAACTTGTATAAAGCCTTCTTCTGAACGCTGCAGGAATACCACTAAAAAAAAGTAAAATAATGACTTTTGGAGATGCATTTTAATGTTAAGAAATTCCCCTTTGTTATATAACAAATCAACATTTAAAAACAGGCAGAGGGAATTATTTGCCACTACCTGTGATTAATGTTCAAAGAAAGCATGTATCTTAGATGAATTGGGTCACGTTTATTACTCCTCTTTAGCTGTTTTGGAAAATATAGTGTTGGACTTTTCAACTTTACCCACTCCAGCATTACAGTGTGAGAATGGCTCCGAGTATTTGTTTTAATTTTTGAAAAACATAGTGAACTTCTTAGAATTTTGCTATAAATTAATATTTAATCATTATTCCATTACAGCCCACAGACTACAAATGTTTATGGTACAATTCCTGTAATGGTATTTGAACTCCTAAATCTGGTTTGCTACTGTAGACTTTACCCAAACTAAAAATCAAAGGGCCACTATGATATTGATTTTTTTTAGTCACAATCTTGTAGGATGCTCAATGAATGTATATTTTCAATCAACATTGGTGTTAAAGGGTTCATAATCCAACAAAACTGCACTTGTTGAAATTCATTTAATTGAAAACAATGTATATCAAAAAAATGGTTTTTAAAAAGTGAAGTAATCACCCCTATAGTGAGATATAGGGACTCATTTTGATCGACTCTAATCAAAATGAGTTCGATATATCGTATTACGGGGTGGTGTTGTGTAAAAAATCACATAGAATGTAAATACAAAAGACAGCTTGGCTGCACCCAACCGGTCTATACTTATCACTCTCTTCCATTTAATCATATTGGCACAAACGTCACGTGGTTAGCTATGATATCCTTAAATGCATTTGCACCTCAACTATTCCTTACGGTGGTGATTAATTCTAAAGAATTAACGTACGGTAAAAAAAAATGTCAGTTTGCAACATTAAAGATTTTCAAACAGTTAGGACAGTGCAGCCTTCCAATTATAACAGACTGTACCTTTGCAGAATCCTGCTACACTGATGTATTCTTCCAACTAAAAATCAAAAATTGCAGTCTCACCCTTCAATAAGCAATGATACCAAAGTGAAGCTCCAGTCCAAATAAAACAGGAACACAAAAGGCATCATTTACGACTTCAGTTGTGTAAATACTGAATTCTGTTGTTACATCCCAAAAGGCAAAGACTGCAGATGCTAGAATGTTGGGCAAGAAAACTGCTGGAGAAACACAGCAGGTCAGACAGCATATGTGGAGGGAAATGAACTGGACCCTTCTTCAGCCAGACTTCTGAAACTGGACTGTTGAGATACATTGGTCGTACATCATCTTTATAATAATAAATCCGCATTACTGAAAGAGTGTGCATAAATAGTTTTTGACTAGTGTACAATTTGTCTGAAGATAAGATCACTTTGGACTAAGCCCCAAAGTTAAGTTGAGCAAATTTTACAAGGATGTTTAATGTCTTCGGACACAACTCAGGAAATATTTGCATGCTGTCATTTGCTGCAGTTTTAAGGCTTATATCGTATATTAATGTTAAAGGAAAACCAATATAGCAACCACGCATGCTGTAACATTTTAGTATAGATTTTCAGAGTTTATTCTCACAGTGCATGGATACAAGATTACAGCAAACGTTCTTGACTGCAAGTTTTATAAAAAGGTTTAAAATCTGTATTATTAAATTAGAGGGCAAATTCATGTAGATGTATATTAATTACTGATATAAAAAGTGGAGTGGTAAACACATTTACACATCTTTATCCCTCTTTAATTATATGGGAATAATTAAAGGGGTTGTCCGACTTGGGCCACCTAATCTGCGAGTTCTGGCGAATTTGCCCTCGACTCATACTTGCAGCATGGTCGACACGAGTCCTAGGAGGTCTTTGTAACTCTCCTTCATGCTTGAAAGCAGTCCCCGTGTACTCAACGCCTCAGCTAGGTTGCGCCGTATTTTTCAACATGTTGAAAACTGCCCACGAGTAAAAAAAAGTTGCCATGGAAAAAAATCGTTACTTTTTTTTACTCGTAGGTTTAGTCGAAGTAGGTCGGCATGTTAGTCGTACGTAATCGAGGGTCGTCAAGGGTAGTCGTAGATAGTCTTCATCATAGTCGAAGGGAGGTCGAAGGAGATCAAAGGAGGTCGTTTTCACTCTCCACTATTCGGTGTGTTAAATTTTCCCGAAGTTAGTCGTAGCTAGTCGAAGCTAGTCTTCAACGTAGCGAAGGAGGTCTTCAACGTAGCGAAGGAGGTCTTCAACATAGTCGAAGGAGGTCTTCAACATGACATTTTTTCAAACTCTCGTAAACTCGCCAATTAGGTCGCCCAAGTGGGACAGCCCATTAAGGTAAACCAGTTTCACTACACAATACTGAGAGAAAATGTTTGCACAGGGCTACAACAAAATATAGCTAAATTTAGTGTTCACATGGAACATGACATTAAATTTTCGTGTTGGTGTACTGCTCCAACACTAGATGCTGTCTCTTTGTTTCACAGGGGTGCAAAGTCGAGACAGCTGGTATGAGGTGGAGACCTCACTGAATCCATGATCAGAGGAATACAATACAGAAACATCCCCTTGGCCCTACAAGACCATGTCGATCATCAAGTTTCCACTCACACCAATCCCATTTTATTCTCACACAATTTGGGAAGTTGGGTCGCCCCCCTCCCCCAGATTCTAACACTCATCTACATGTTAGAGAAAATTTACTTTTTTTTCAAATTACCTGTGAGCAGGTTTCCAAAGACTAAAGTCTAAAGTCTACAGTAAACGGTGGTCAAGATAGAACAGTACAGCACTTCAGATCACAACAAGCCAGCCATGATGCCAAATTAAACCTCACATTTGCCTGCACAAGATCTATATCCCCCATTTTATGCCATTTATCTGTCTATTTAAAAGCCTCTTAAACATTGTTATTGTATCTGCTTCCACTACTTGCCCTGCCAGCATATTCCAGGGTGGGGGGGGGGGGGGGGGGTTAGTTGGGGGAAACTTTTTCTAATCTCTTAGACGACGGAGGTGCAATTTTTTTCCGGTATCTCCGTCCGCACTGCGGCCTAACTTCTTGGCAGCCTTTGCTGGAGACCGATTTCAAGAGCTGTGGGTGCCTGCGGACTCATCGTGGAGCTCTCGATCCCTTTGTCAGAGAATCGACCTCTGAGCTCTACCACGGGAGTCTGCGGAACTTTAACATCACGGAACTCGCGGTCTCTGGTCACAGGCTTCAGGAACTCTAAAGCCGCAGGAGCTTCGATCACCCGAAAGTGGGAGCTTCAATCGCCGGTTGCAGGAGCTTCAATTGGAGATTGGACGTTATTGCCTTCCATCACAGCGAGGAACGTGGGGAACCCGCTGTGGTGGATGTTTATGTTAACTTCATGTAGTAATGTGTCTTGATGCTTCTTTTTTGCTATGGCTGTATGGTAATTTGAATTTCACTGTACCTTAATTGGTACATGTGACAATAAATTGATCTTGAAACCTATGCCCATTAATATTTTGACATTTTCATCCTGGGAAAAAGACTGACCATCTACCCTGCTTATCTCTCTATGTGTGAGGCACCTCTGCCTCTGACGCTTCAGAGAAAACAATCCAAGTTTGTCAAAGTTACGTCTGAATCTCTTCTGCTTCATAGTCATACAGCATGAAAACAGGCCCTTCATGCCCATGCCAACCAAGATCCAGTACCTAATTTGGCCTATTTCCTTTCCATTTACCTGGCCAAATGTTTTTTTACCATTTCCAAAGCTTCCACATCCTTCCTGCAATGCAGTGAGTAGAACTTATTCCAATTGTGGCCTAACCCTAGTTTTATACAGTGGCAACATTACTTCCGCGAATTTTACACTCCATGCCCTGACCGATGAAAACAAGCATGCCATATGCACTCTTTAACCATTTATTTGTGTTGCCACTTTCAGCAATGGACACATTGTACATTAATGCCACTAAGGGTCTCACCATTTACTGTTACATTTGACTTCCCAAAGTGTAACACCGTCAGGTTCCAATAACCTGTCTATATCTGCTTTGCTAAATCTTGCTCACTATGTACAACTCCACCAAAATGTGTAATTGGCAGTCCACGTACATTTTCATTCAATCATATATCATAAACAAAGTTCACAGCATTGATCCTTGTGGGAATACCATTGGTCACAGATGTCAGAATAACACCGACCCTGATGATCAGTCTCATGCAGAATCAGGCCCTTGAGCAAAGCTATTTAGAAGATATGACCTACATTTCATTCTGACTATCCCCAATGTCTATGCTTTTCCATATGCAAGTAGTTCCTAGAAGAATCTTCTCTATAAATTCCCTCTCACTGTAAGCTACAAATTTTGTCCCATTGCCTTAAAACAAGTTTGCCTCTGGCCCCATATAATAGTTCTGATAGGGTACACAAAAGGCTGGAGAAACTCAACGGGTGCAGCAGCATCTAAGGAGCGAAGGAGATATGAGACCCTAGACTCATAGTTATGACTTCAATAAGTCCCATACTGATTGAGTGATTGGCTAATAGAGTTTAATGTGGGAAGTGCATGCACTTTGATATGAGGAATCAAAAGGCAGCTTATTGCCCAATTAGAGAGTGACTGCAAATGAGAGTTCTGAGGGATCAAGGCATTCTGGTACATGAACCACAAAATGCTAGCAGTCATGTCTAACAAATAGTTAAGGTGGTGAATGCATGTAGCCTTCATTGCAAAAGGATTGGAGTTTCAAAAAGGGGAAGTTTTGTTACAGTTTCACAAGGTGCTGGTGAGGCCACACCTGAAATACTGTGCAGTTTTGGTCCCCTTACATTAAAACATGTACAGTAACATTAAAAGCAATCCAAAGGAGATTCACAATACTAATTCCTTGGATGAGAGGATTGTCCTAGCAACAAGCTTGGCCATTTGGGTTTGTATTCCCCGGAATTTGGAAGAATAAGGGGTGACTTTATTCAAACATGGAAGATACAATGGGGTTTGACAGGGTAGATGTTGTGATACCAGTGAGTCACAAGCAAGGGGGACATAGCTACAAAATAAGTTGGGGTGCTTTGAAATTTGTGCATCATAGTGTATCTCTGGGATTCTCTGACCCAAGTATGACAATAGGTGGAAATAGACAAATAGCTGAAAGAAAGGGGAATTAAAGGTGTTGGGGAACTGGCACAAGGAGCTGAGGCTGGCAAGTTTGGGTTACTTTTCAATTTCCATTCCTTCTTATTCACTTTAATTATTTTATGATGGGCTGTAATCATCATATCCTGACCAATTCGCATAAAAATTTGAGGAATTTGCGTCTGCCATGAAATACTAAATAAAATCTTTTGAACATAGTTATGTTGCTACTGGCTCTTGCCCAAGTGAATGTTTTCCAGGTTGAGTTCTTTAAAAGGTTCTCTAAGATTTCTTTGTACTTTTTGCGACACACAATTACCATAGATGTACATAAAAAGTTTTGTTATGAAATACATTTCTAGCCTGGTTCTTTCAGATATGGCACAGTTGGGACCATTTTTCAAAAGGGCATTGACATGGAAATTCTCCTGTTGGATTTTCTCCTGTTGGATGCGATGGAAGTTACTGTCTCTACTGCTCTTAGTTCAGCTGCACAGCTCTCTGCAGTCCAGGGATTTCTCATTATGGTGAAGATCGACACAAAATGCTGGAGTATCTCAACATCTCAGGAGAAAAAGAACAGATGACGTTTCAGGTCGAGAACATTCATCAGACTGAGACTAAGGGAGGGGGAAAATGTTATACAACTGTTGTACAAGATATTGGTGAGACCACATTTGGAGCAGTGTTCAGTTTTGGTCACCCTTCTATAGGAAGGATGTCATCAAGCTCAAAAGAGAGCAGAGAAGATTTGTGAGGATGTTGCCAGGACAAGAGGTGCTGAGCAATAGCGAGAGGCTGCGTGAGCTCGGACTATATTCCTTAGAGTGCAGGAAGCTGAGGTGCGATCTTAAGGAAGTGTATAAAATCATGATAGGAATAGATGGGGTGAATGCGCAGAGTTTTTTACCCAGGGAAGGAGAATCAAAAACCATGGGACAACCCACATCTGCAGGCATCTACTGCCATGTGGGAGCTCGGTTTGCAGCTGCATTTTCAACTTGTGAACTCTGCAATATTCACAGGATGGAGCTCTGTTGTGACCCAGGGGAGACTAATACTTGAGGCCTGCAGTGAAATTTAGAAAGAAGACATTAGGAGATTGGGGACAGAGACTTGGGAAGCATGGGTCAAATGGAACTAAGAACATGAGAGGGTCTGAAGAACGGTCCTGACCCAAAACTTTATGTATCCATGCTCTGCAGAGATGCTGCCTGATCTTCCAAGTTACCCCAGTAATGTTTTTTTTTAAAGCAGTATCTGCTGTTCCTTGGTTTGACCATGGGGTGGCTAGATTGGTCAGTGTAGTGATGCAGTGGGAACTAAAAGATGCACAAGACGTATAACACAAAGTGTTAGAGGAACTCAACGGGTCAGAAAGCTCATGGGGAAGGAAATGGATAGGCAACATTTTGGCTTGGAACCCTTGCACGGAGACAGGCCCTCTCGGCCCTTCCAGTCCGTGCCGACCATTTGCTTTCCCCTAGTCCCATCTACCTGCACTCAGACCATACCCCTTGTTCAAACTGATAAATAATTGACTTCCTGACAGGTATCTAGGACTGAACTGAGAGACCAGTTTGTGTTGAATTGAACAACAATAATTTTCGACCAGGACAATGTTCTCTAAATTTCCCTGCAATGTTCCAAAATAACTATTCATAGTGACTGACATTATGCAAGTCGAAACTACTGCAAATGATGAAAATAAAATAGAAAACTCTGAAAATACTCAGATCAGGCAGCACCTGTGGAAAGAGAAACAGTCAACATTGCAGTCTGGGATCCTTTGTCACAACTGGGAGAGAAAGAAAGGAAGTAAATTAGTTTTCAGTAGCAGGCAGGAGGAGAGGAAAGTAAAGAACAAAAAGGAATATCTTTGATGAGAGAGACCAGATGCTTTAATGTGACAACTAAATAGTAGTTCAAATCAGGTTAGGCTTCTTGTCTGTGTAGGATGTTGATAATTCAGAGACTGTGAGACATGCCCAGCAGGACGAACTGCACAAGAGAGAGAAAAAAAAGAAAAAACTGAGCCAAAATAAAGATTGTCAGAAATTAAGTTTTCTAATACATGCAGTGAGAAAGAGTGATTGTTGGGGAATCGGATATCGAGTCCTGCAAGCTTCAATATGCTTAGATGGAAGATGAGGTGTTGTTCCGCAGGCTTGTATTGGGCCTTGCGGTATTAGTGCAGGATGCCGCAAAGGTCAGAGTGGGAGTTGATGGTGAATTAAAGTAAAATCTCACAGGAGGCTCGGGGTCCCTCCTGCAGCCTGAACACAGGTGCTGTGCAAAGCAATTTCTCAATCTGTGTTTCGTTTCTCTAAGACAGTGCAACTGAATCGCTAATTCACCTGCGAAGGCAGTTTGGGTCCCTGGATCATGTTAAAGGAAGAGGTGATGTCAATGTGGCCAGTGCAGTAGAGCTAATAGGACTTGATGTGTCAATCCCTGTAATAAGTCGGCACTCTTGCTATTTGCAGTGGGATTGGAGTGGTGAAAGGTAGGGTAGGTACATCATCAGGGTCATCAGGTGGGCACCCTTTTTCTTTGACGTTTCATTGATAAGCCCACAACATCTCCAGAGAGCTCAACAGTGATACCTGGTGTCCCAGTTACACCCCGCTCAATTCCATACCCTCCTGTCTTCATCTTGCAGCCTAATTGTTGTCTCTCCTTTTGATTCAAATCCAATTGCTGCTTTTTTCTGCAGAATTTGATAATGATTTGATTGCTTGTTGGAGGGAGCGAACCCTCACCCCCATTTTCTTTAATAGCCTGGTCATAGATATAGCAACAAATCCCCTACATCCCACTTCGACAGGGAAAATCTTGGTCTTCCAGCCATTCTGGGCAGCTTCAGTTGCCAGTTCAGAGTACTTGGTTTTTCTCTCTCATAAGCTTCTACAACACCATCTTCCTATGGAACTGTCAATTCCACAACATATGCCAACTTGGCTGTTGTGGACCACAGGACCATGTCTGGCCGGAGTGTTGTAACCACAATGTCTGGGGGAAACACAAGCCTTTTTTCTAAGTCCACTTCCATTTTCCAACCCCGAGCAGGCTGCAGAATGCTTGCATCCATTGATGTTATCTGGTGCTCTGGAGGTTGGCCTGCTGGTACAAATGTTGTGAAGTGGACATTTCCTGCCGATGTTGGTGGGGCAGCATTTGTGATCGTTCGCCTCTGTTCAAGGATTGATGCCAGCTGTCTGAGAACTTGGTTATGCCGCCAAGTGTAACGCCCTTGGCCGAGGCTCATTGTGGATCCTGTTAAAATGTGCCTTAGTGATCCAGGTGCTTGGCAAAGGGAGCAAGTGGGGTCTTCTCCAAACCACTGCTTCAGGTTCTGGAGTGATGGTAGAACATCATAAGTGGCTCTGATGACAAAACGTAGCCGAGATCCTTCCATTTGCCAGATTTCACACCAGCTGAGTTTCCTCTTTTCCAGGCTCCCCCAGTTAGTCCACCGGCCCCGCTTGGCCATTGAGATGGCCTTTGCGTATCGCTCTGCCTCCTCACCTCCTCCACCACGAGCCGTCTTTTCTGCACTGATGTTGCCTTGTGCCATTGAGGAGCTTTTGGGACGAGCCCAAGCCCGGCTCTCCCATGTTGGACTTGGCCAACCATATCCCGGTAATGAAGAGCAGACTAAGCACTCTGAACGGCTTCAGATGGGGCTCACTTACTCCCCGTTGCCACACGGGGGGGCTCTGTTTGAATAACAGTATCTTCAGATTCAGTGAGGGTCATGACCAACCTTGCTTTAGTGCATTTGAACTCTTCCACAAGTCCTGCAATGGGTAATTCCAATTTGCCACTCCTATACAGTCCGACAGCACTTAAACATCGTGGAAGTCCAAGCCACTGGTTCACATGTGTGCTGATCATTCTTTCCAGCTTTTCCACTTTGTTGATGGGGATTTCATACATAGAGGACTGACTTCACAGTCGCAAGGAGGAGAGTCAAAAGTGGTTTATTGTCATAAGTCCCAGAGAGAATAATGAAATTCTTACTTGCAGCAGCACAACATAATATGAAAACATAGTACTCTGTAAACAATATAATACATGAGAAATTTATATATGTAACCTTTTGCAGTTTTTTCCGCTCCTGGACGTTAAATTGAGTTGGATTGGTATTTGGCTGCACAGTCAAGATTACTGCAAAACTCGTGATGGACCCGTCAGTGTTCAGAGAACTAGAAATCTCAAGTATGTGACACCTTATGGCAGGCCAGAATGAGAAAGTATACTGCAGTTTCTTTTGTTGGTTTCATGTTTAGACAAACTTAAACAGTTTGCGTTCTCCCCACAAATCTTAGGGAACATTTGGGGACTCTGCATTGAGCTCTTTGTATTAGACAGACAACTGACATACATCACCCAGCAGATGGGAAATTTTGCTTTGTGGTTCAGTTATGTTGGCTATCTAACCTTCAACATGTTTCATTTGGCTTTGCTTAATTATGATTAAAACCTTTGTCTTTCAACATATGTGAGCACTGTGAAAATAAATTGGCAAGGAAGCCATTCTGAAACCCTGTAAACCATCACTCTTTAAAATGGATCTTATAGTGCATGGGAAAGAGAAATTGAAATCAAACTCCAGACGCAGGAAGCCAATATTGTGACAGATTTACATATTAAAAGCTACTTTTCTTATTCCTATTGGAAAATTTGCACCATGCACAATATAGACCAAAATGTTTTTTTTTTTAAACATATCTTGAGCATCTTGTTCAATTGGAAAGTGAATGGGTAATGTATTCAATATAATTCACCTAGGCAGAAACTACAAATTAAATGCATTTAAAATGCACAACCATGTAAAATTTAGGCAGAGAGATTTTTTTTAAATTTTTTTATTAGGGAACAATGAATAGGAAATTTGACAGTCAATTTAAAAAAGTGTCACCAAACATCCTCAAAATGTTAGGTGACATGATCACATTGAATGGCGGTGCTGGCTTGAAGGGCCAAATGGCCTACTCCTGCACCTATTGTCTATTGTCTAAATCTCGTTAAGGATTCCTCAAGCTTTGATTAACGGCTTATTTTTCTTTCTCTTTACTTTTTCTCCATTTGTGCACTATAAATTTCTTGGCTCCTGCAAGCTCCCTTTGTACAACTTCATCTATTCTTTCAGTTTAGGCTATTGTGCAATTATTCGTAGCTTCCGCAGTCGTTTCCAGTTTACTTTCAGTATATGAAAGTAATCAATAAAGATTATGTAATAAGTAAGCAACTTTGCACAATAAATTTGACAAATTAGCTCAATGCAAAGAATAAAATATAAATATTCAGAATGATTGAATCTGATGAAACTATGAGGTCTGGGGAGAAAAATCAGTGCTGTCTGATGTGCCTGAAGGTTTCATCTTAAAATGTAAATAATATTACATGTGACTTCTGAAGAAGAGGGAGAATACATAAAGTCTGTTATTCTAGGTAATTAATATTAAACAGCAAGGTAAGAGCCCTTAGTCCATTCCTGTTGATGTTTCTCCCCATGGAGACTTCTCTGTAGTTGAGTCACCTAATTTACATTGTTCACAAGTTTTTTATTTGAAGCTTTCTTTTTAAATGATTCCAACCTCAGACATCAGTTCTTGGATTGAACACGAGTACACAGTTGCCAGAAGAAAATTCTCAGACTCCCACAAACACAATCTCCTCCTAAGTTCTGTGGGAAGAATTCAAGAACCATTAAAAGCTTGGAATGAAATTCCACCACCCTCTTCCAGATAGTTTCTTCTTTACTAAGTGCCACTTTTATTCAAATTAAAGCAAGTATTTTGGAGAGTCTATGGCTCACCTTACGCTTGGAGGCCCAGGCGGCATAGTGACACAGCGGTAGAGCTGTTGCCTCATAGCGCTAGAGAACCGGGTTCGATCCTGACTACGGGTGCGGTTTGTGTGGAGTTTGTACGTTTTCTCTGGGACTGCATGGGTTCTCTCTCAGGGGCTCCAATTTCCTCCCACATTCCAAAGATGTACAGGATTGTAATGTAATTAACTTCTGTAAATTGCCCAATAGTGTGTAGGACATAGAACAAGTATACAGGTGATCGATGGTCGGAGTGGACTCGGTGGCCGAAAGACCTATTTCTACATCGCATCTCTAAGCCAATCTTTGTTTTTATTAAAAGCATATATTAAAAAAAGACATTAACTTTGGACAATGGACAGCTTGTGTGGCATTGACATTCAGATTAAATATATACAGTTAACAGTTATGTATATCATCAATTGTCCATTTCCAGTGAGATTCACAGATCATCTCACAATTAAATTCCTGTCCTTGACATTTATTGCTTTGCACTCTGCCACGTCTTCTTGTTTGGCTTGGAGGTTCGGGTCTATGCTATTCGGGTCTAAACCAAACTAAAGCAAGTCTGTAAAGGCCAAAAAAATAGCTGATTGGAAAGATTAGATCAAAAAAATTGGAATTGCAAGTAAAATAAGGAACTTTAAGGGTGTTGTAATGTGCATATAGAAATCACAGCAAAGTCCAGAATATTTGGCAGAACCAGGCAAAGTCCATGTTTCGGAACCACACTCAGAAAATAGCTGCGTGCAAATTGGTAAGTACCTCCAATAACAAGATTTCATAATTTGGCAAAACTGACTCTCATGAATGTTAGCTGGATTCTTGTCCTTTTACACTGCCATTCACATTCAACAGTAGTCTCAGTCACATAAGCTCACCTTAATTATTGTTGTCTCTTAGCTTGCATCCCTACTGCTCAACAATTTCCCTCTACACAGACCAGTGCATGACTCATGCCTCCGGGAACTGTGACACATCTGATGGAGCACGAGAACCAATTTCTTTAATTTCTCGGAGGCAGAAATTCCATTACCTCTGCTGGGATTGGCCTCCTAATTTATCTTTGACCAATTTCTAAGCCAGCTCCATTTACACTGCTTAAATGTGTTCCTTTATCTCAGCTAGAGAACTGTAGACTCATTAGAAAAATCCAACTATTTAATTTTATCAATGAGACAAGTGATGTAGTAATTAAATTATGAAAGTTTTTTAGCTGGAACACAGATGCTACCCTTCCTCTTGATGTATTGTCCAGATGCAAGTTGCCTCCATTACCCAAAATGGTATGTTTATTTGGGGGCTTTGTTTGGTTGCCCTGCTATAATTCGCCTTTGATATTCAAACAAACTAAAAAGAATATAAATAAACTATGCAGCTACCGATAGACTTTAGACATGCAGCGCAGAAACATGCCCTTTTGCCCACCGAGTCCACGCTGGCCAGCGGTCACCCCGTACACCAGCACTATTCTACACACGAGGGACAATTTTACAACTTACCGAAGCCAATTAACCAACAAACCTGTACATCTTTGGAATGTGGGAGGAAACCGGAGCTCTCGGAGAAAATCCACGTGGTAAAGGGAGAATGTACAAACTCCGTACAGACAGCACCCGTCATCAGGATCAAGCCCGAATCTCTGGCGCTGTAAGGCAGCAACTCTACCGCTGCGCCACAGTTTAATAAATGACACTATTTAGGGTCAAATTGGGTATTAATTGAAGCAATTGCAAGTTTACTCATGTTCTACCTGGATGTCACTGACTGGCCCAGCAATTATTCCCTAATTGCTTGCTAGGTTTTTAAGAGCCAATTTCATTATGTGGGCCTGGAGTTACAGATTGGGTGAGGACGGCAAGTTTCCTTCCCTGATGGCAAATGGGCATTTGATGGTCAGAATAGACACTGGGGGCCAAAGGGGCCTGCTTCTATGCTGTCTGGCATTAAAAATATCAGTGAACCTAACGATCTTTCCATGAGAAACTCCAGTGGTTTCACGGTTACCATTAATGATTCTAGCTTTTCAAACATCACTATTATTTAATTTCTAGAGTTGTTTTGACAGGATCAGTCATCTAGTTCTGTGGGTACCAGTTCAGTAACTTAACCATACCCCATTCTGAGATATCTGGGACCCAGTTCCACGTGCCCATTCAGTCACCATATCCATTAATATCAGGGGTTCACAAAAATGTATCAGCCTCAGATTTATCAGATTTTCTTTAGGAGGCTGCAATGTTCAAACGTGTGGCTTTCAGCATGCAGCCCCATTTAGTAGCATACAAGACTACTTGCGATTGAATTTTACTGCTGCTGAACCCCAAATGAAATCTTCATGAGCCGGCTACACACCACCCTATTAATGCGCCATTACTGCCCACCAATACAATTTCAGGGCATGAGTTATTTCTTCCACTCTTCCTCTTGCAAAGTCTACATTCCATTCTCCTGGTTTGTTCATTTCCACCACAACTGCTGCAATAAAGAGACTGTCATCAAATATTTTGTCTCTTCTTGAACCATAATCTCTCCTTCACCATTCGGGACAGTGGTTTTAATCTCAACGTGTTTATTTCCCACAGTTCTGCTCTCACACCTTCTCCTCCATTGACAAAGGAAGAACACAGTTCCTCCAGGACTTCACTTTCTACCCGACCACCTTTGAATTCAACAGATCATCCTTCACAATTGACATCAGCTCCAACTACAGTACATTCCACCATCAGACACATATTCCACCCCCCACACCATTCGAAGGAAATCACTCTCCTTGGAACTTGCAGAGATGCAACAACTGCCCTCATTGCAAGAGATGCAACAACTGCCCTTTCACCACTTCCTATCTCACCATCCAAGAAACCAAATATTCATTCCAGATAAAGTAGTATATCACTTGCACATCTTATCTAGTGTACTGGTGTGCTATGTTTTGTGTTCACAATGTGATCTCTACTACATGGGAAATCCAAAATACAATCGTTTTTGGAGCACTACGCTCAGTCCATAGGAGTGATACAGACCTTCTGGTCGAATGCCACTCTATTCACCACCCAAATCTCACCCCAACCTTTCTGCATGGTCTCCTACAACAAAGCCAAATGCAAGCTTGAAGGGCAGCACTTCATTTTCCACCTGTGTATGTTGCAGCCTTCGAGACTCTTCTTCCATCATATTCTTCAACATACCTGGAAGTGAACTCATTTTGTCCGATTCAGAACAGCCCACTTCATCTGCAAGTCATCCTTGTGAAATCATCCTCATGAAATTCTATGATAGTTGTTTTTTCCCCTCTCTTGTAGGCCATGCCCAGTAGTTCAGATACACAATGCAATGGATAGTGCAAAAACAAAAGTACCAGGGTGCAGAATTTATTGATGCATATAACAATAGATTATATTTATGAAAAAAGGATTGAAAGATAGTCGGGCTGCATCATCCAAGACCTTGCCTGTTGCTAACCACAATCATATTTTACTGCATGTGAATGACTGAATAAACTGATGCCAACCTCACCCCAACTCACATCTCTGCATCACTAGGCAAGGCAGAGTGGTCTAAAAGCAATGAGTAAGTCTCATCTCTATCCAACCCAGCAGCCCAACCCATGGCTGTCAAGAGGCTTGTTAAATGTCTGATTGTCAGACATTTAAGAGCCAGCAAAATATAATAAGTTATTTTAAAAGAAGCATGACGTCGAATTAACTAAGATTAAAATATTAACAAGTAATTAATAACATCTAATTAAAGTAAAATAAATCAAGTGTCCTCCACACGTGCCTTTCTGTATGACATTTTATATAACAGATCCATTTGGAACTCTCTTCAGAATGTCACTGGTTCACCACAGGATTTAATAGCAAGTATGGTGGATGGAGTGGGGGGAGAGGGATGAAAGAGACAGTGCAGATATCTTATCGTAATGATACTAGCCATCAGTCAACACCAAGCAAACCATTATTTTTCGATCATCAAAGAAAAAACCTGCTTCAGAATGAGAGTTGTTCAGAACTGAGGCACTAACGAATGAAAGCCTACACCCACTGGTCATCAAATTTGTGGCAATGGCTATTGAGATTGTTACCAAAAAAAGCCATTGAAAGATCAGCTTTTACATATAATTATTGCAACATATAACATTAAACCAGAACTCAGATTGGCTAAAATATTTTAAAGATAAATTATTTAAGGGCAGGAGAAATTGAATTAGAATAGAAGGCTCCAACTGGCATAGACACTGTATTCTGTGCTATAACTTCTACAATTCTAAATACAGTTCGGAGACTTAAATCATCCTTTTGTTTTAATTCCACAAAGTAATACATTGGGAAGCTTTTTTTTTTTCTGTTTTGACCGCTGTTGTCCCTGCATTTGATTTCTATCAGTACTGCAGTTTTTTAATGACATTTCTCAACTTGCATCAGTTCATTCCTGGAGAGAGGAAGAGAATGGTTTTGATAAAGTGCAGTGTTTTGTCTGCTATTTGCTCTGGTCTTCAGCTCCGGAATACTCAAGGAGATATGCAGTTCCTTACCCACACTAACTTCCTACATTGGTTTCTTAGTGAACCTAAGTCTTGTTTACTCACTTGTCCTTCCTCTGGCCCTCTGGGTTCCACTCCTCTAATTCCTTTTGCTTGTGTTGCTGGAGATGAATTATGGAGTTTAGCTTTGGGTCCAACTAACCAAATATTTTGGTTTACTGATGATTATATATCGGGGCGATTGATCTGAAGAAATAAAAACAAGTCCAAGTTTAGGTCAGGTTTCCTGGAAATTTGCCAAAGTCAAACCTAAAGCCAGGATCTACCAGTTGTTTGCTCATGTCAAAGACAACAGCCTTTGTGTTGTTCATCTCTTTGCACTGGCGTGGCTAGCTTTACAACCGTAATTTATCAAATATAGGAACAACAGTAGGCTGTTCATTCTCATTAGCCTAAGCATGCATTTAGATAAAAGGTAATCAGTACATAAGCTACATTTAAAAGACACAACGTGCTGGAGTAACTTAGCGGGTCTGGCGGCATCCTTAGAGAACATGGATCGGTGAAGTTTCGGGTCGGAACCCTTCTTCAGACTTAAGGCAGACTGTGTCTGAAGAAGGATCCTGACCAGAAATGTCTCTATCCATATTCTCCAGGGATGCTGCCTGACCCGCTGAGTTACTCCAGCATTTTGTGTCTTTTTGTTGTTAAACCAGCATTTGCAGTTCATTTTTTTTAGAATATTAACAACATTTCATCGTGTTGCATCATTTCCCTCTAACCACTACCTAACAAAAATCTAAGCATTTACATCTTCAGCACTTCAACCAGGATTTACAGCAGTGCGACTGATCAAGTTCTAGACTGCAATAACCTTATTAATTCATTCATAAATGCCCCAGCACCACATATCCTTTTGTTTCGGACTCCTTCATTCAGAGCAAACATTTTACCCCAAGAGATCTCTTTCATGCACCTCATTTGGATCACCTAACAATCTGACAAACTCAAAAGAAACACAGAATATGTCCATGCAACTGGTACCAAGAACCTAACTTATAGTCCAGGTATTATTCCCTCCCAAGACCAATATTTCTTTACAACCTAGTATGGTCAAACCTGTGCCAACTACCAGAGCACACTGATTGGTCCCAATCCACATTTACATTCCCGAAACCTATTCTCACACTCATATTCAGCTCGCTATCCAAAACTGAATCAATACTCCAATCATGGTCTGATCAAAGTTCTCTACAGCTGATCCATCATGTCCATTCCAAAATACACCAAATAAAACGATTATTTTCTTGGAGACACAAGGAACTGCAGTTGCTGGCATCTTGAGCAAAACACAAAGTGCTGGAGTAACTCAGCGGCTGAGGCATTATCTGGCGAGGGAGTGGACAAGTGACATCGAGTCAAGACCTTTCTTCAGGCTGATTGTTTTCTTATATGTTTTTGCCAAGGATTTTAATTATCCAAGAGGCTACATCCTTCGTATTCCTTTACTGCCCTAAATTTTACATGAATGCATATTTTGGGGTTACCTTCTGAGTTCCATCATTCAAAAGGAAGAAATGTAAAGGTCTTTCACACTCTGGACCCAGGGGAACCTCTCCTTTTGTTCCTGCAAACTTTTCCCTACAAGATGGGACTTCATTGAGTAGTGTCAAACAATATTTGTGGTTTCATTCAAAAGTCTGCATAAAAAGTTAGCAGATGGACCCAACAAGTTGTTATGATAGCAAACAGTACTCTGGCCTTCATAGCAAAGGGATTTGGGTTACATATAGGAAGTTGTTACAGTTGTACAGGGTGTTGGTGACACCTGGAGTACCATGCATGGTTTTGGTCCCTTATCTAAAAAAGTTGATAGCAACACTAGATTCACCAGGCTAATTACAGGAATGAGGGGGTTGGATTTACAGGAGGAGCTTGACAGTTTAGATCTGCATTCCTTAGAATTTAGAAGATATATCACTGAAACATAATATTCTAAGATGACAGATATTGAGATATTTTCACCGGTGGGCAAATCATAAACAAAGGGACAGAACTGCAAAATAAAGGGCCAATCATTTAAGGTCTGACCAAAGTTCTCTACAGTTGATCCATCATGTCCATTCCAAAATACCCCAAAATACCCCAGGGTCTGAAGAAGGGTCTCGACCCGAAACGTCGCCTATCTCCTTCGCTCCTTAGATGCTGCTGCACCCGCTGAGTTTCTCCAGCCTTTTGTGTACCCCCGGCCAATCATTTAAAACTGATGTAGAAATTTCTTCTCAGAGGGTTGCAAACCTCCAGAATTGTCTGCCGCTGCTCCCTCTGCTGGAGGCAGGACACTAGATACATTTTAAAATGGTGATAGACACATATTTTTGCAAGATTGAGGAATTGAGGGCTATGAGGAACTGGCATATACGAGCACCTGAGGCCAGCATAAATCAGCCATCATTACTTTGAATGGCAGGGCGGACTTGAGGGACAAGGTGTCCTACTATTAGTTTAGTTTAGTTTAGAGATACAGTGCGGAAACAGGCCCTTTGGCCCATCTAGTCCACGACAAGCAGCGATCCCCACACACTAACACTATCCAACACACACTAGGGACAATTATACGAAGGAAATTAGCCTACACCCAGGGAAGACCAACACAGGTCATGGGGAGAACGTACAAACTCAGTACCCCTAGTCGGGATCGAATCAGAGTCTCTGGCACTGTATCTACTGTGCCACCCCTTCTACTAATTTTGTATACATTCAGTAAGGTCATGGTTAGTGCCATTTATCTAGGTCTAAGGATGACAGGATTGCTGTTTGAGGAGAGATAGAGTAATGTAGGACAGCATTCTCTGGAGTTTAGAAGAATGAGAGGAGATTGCATTAAAGGTTATAAATATTCTTCCAGGGCTTGGCTGAACAGATGTAGTGAGGATGTTTCACCTACCTGGTTGAGGAGACTAGAACCAGGGTCATAATCTCAGAAGAAGGAGTGGGCTGTTTAAGACGGAGATGGAGGGAACTTTCTCCACTCAGGGCATAGTGCCTCTTTGTAATTCTATACTGCAGAGGGCTATATAGACTCAGTCATTAAGTTTGTTCAAAAACTCAATTAATTTCTAAATTAAGGAATCAAGGGATATGGAGATGAGTCAGGTAAATGACACCAAGTAAGAAGATCAGCCATAAAATGCTGGAGTATCTCAGCGGGACAGGCAGCATCTCTGGAGAGCAATGGGTGACGTTTTGGGTCGAGACCCTTCTTCAGATTGAAGATCAGTCTGAAGGAGGGTCTCGACCCAAAACGTCACCCATTCCTCTCCAGAGATGCTGCCTGTCCCGCTGAGTTACTCCAGTATGTTGTGTCTATCTTCGATTTAAACTAGCATCTGCAGTTCTTTCCTACACAAGAAGATCAGCCACATTGATGAATCTTGGAGCCACTATTTCTAATGTTTTTAATGAACATCTCATTGATTTGCTGTTCTGCCAATGCTTGTCAGTGTGTAGATCAACTCGGTTTGATTCATAATTTAAGGAATAAAAAAAATTGAACTTCAGGTATCTTGCAACAAAAATTCTAACTGCCCATTTTGTTTTTGCACTATTAACTACATAGATACGTAGATACATAGACAATAGGTGCAGGAGTAGGCCATTCAGCCCTTTGAGCCAGCACCGCCATTCAATGGGATCATGGCTGATCATCCACAATCAGTTCCCCGTTCCTGCCTTCTCCCCATATACCTTGATTCCACTAGCTCTAAGAGCTCTATCGAACTCCCTTTTGAAGCATCCAGTGAATCGGCCTCCACTGCCTCCTGAGGCAGAGAATTCCACAAATTCACCACTCTCCGGGTGAAAACGTTTTTCCTTTTCTCGGTTCTAAATGGTCTACTCCATATTCTTAAACTATGGCCCCTGGTTCTAGACACCCCCAACACCGAGAACATGTTTCCTGCATCTAGCGTGTCCAATCCCTTAAAAAGGAATTTATGTCACTGACAATCTGATACCATTAATTATTCAACCTTGTTTACACTGCAATTTTTTTTATTGCTTCTTTTCCGTTGTAAATATATTTCCCCTTGCATGCAAACTTATAATAACATTAAAAACAAAACCTCCAAAATCATCTCCAATTACCTTAATGGCTACCATCGACTCCACAGTCAAAAAGGCACAACAGAGGATGTACCTCCTGTGGCAGCTGAGGAAGCACAATCAGCCACAGGCAATGATGGTCCAATTCTACACGGCCATCGTAGAGTCTGTTCTCACCTTCTCCATCGTGGTCTGGTTTGGCTCAGGCACCAAGCACGACACCTGGAGGCTGCAGCGAATTGTCCGACCAGCAGATAAGGTTATTGGCTGCAACCTTCCCTCCACTGTACACTGCAAGGGCTAGGAAGCGAGCGGGCAAGATCATCTCTGATCCCTGGCCACAAACTCTTTGAATCACTTCCCTCTGGAAGGTTACTCCAGATTGTCAAAGCTGCCACAGCCAAACATAAAAACAGTTTTTATCCACAAGTAGCTCTACTCAACAGCCAAAAATCTGTAGCCTCCCTTTGATCTGGTATTTTGTTGGTTCACATGCTTGATCAATGGTGTTTTATCACTAATGTTTAGTGTTTTCTGAGTCATTCATAACTGTCACTGTATGTCATGTTGTTACTTGTGGGTGGAGCACCAAGGCAAATTCCTTGTATGTGAATACTTGGTCAATACACTTACTTACTTATAACACAGAGGATGAATCCTGGTTACAGAGACATTTTAAAATATGCCCCATTCATGGGAACTTGGTTCCACTGGGCTTGCAATTTTCACCAGGGTTCCTGATACTTTTTTTTTGTAAATGCAAGTGATCTGAATTGAGATTTAAACAGGATCTCCTGTGGTTCCTGCACATTCATCCTGCCAGGTTTCTGTGTTAGGTCTGTACTCGACAGGGGTATGTTGATTCAGATGATGCTGCAATACTTGGACATTTGTAGTTTTAATTGGATCTCTCATGACCAGTTAAGATGCTACCCATTGAGAAAGTAGCAGTCAAAACACAAACAAGTTGAAATCTCTGTAGGCTTGGTTCCCTTCTTCGATGGGATGAATAATCAGCAAACAAAATTTATTTCCCTTCAGCTAAGTCCCATATCATGATTGAGATACAACAAAAGAACATAGAACAGTACAGCAGAGAATGAGGCCCTAAGGACCACCACGTTTGTGATAACTGTAAAGCTAATTGCAAATGCTTGTACATAATCAGTACCCCTCTGTTCCCTGCCAGTTTATACTTCTGCCCAAATGCCTCTTAAATGTTGCCATAATATCCGCTTTTATACCTCCCGCAGCAGTACATTCAAGGCAATCGCCCCTCCAATGAAGTCCACAGATCAAAATATATTAAATACTAGGCAGGAAACTTCATTATTTATGTTGACTAGACACCTACTTGTTCTGGAGCAGGAAAGATTGAGGTATTTAAAACCTACTAGTCTAAGGGACCCGTTGGGTCCCAGTCACACAGGAGGCCTGGTCCACCAACACAACCCATTCTCCAACGCAATATTCCAGCACTCACCCATTCCACCAACACAACCTGTACCCCCACCACAATATTCCACCACTCACCATAGGGAAGTGGGGTGTGTTGAGGTGGGGGGGGGGTTGTGGGGGCAGGGATTGTGGGGGCTGGGGGGGGGGTTGTGAGGGTGGGGTTGATTTGTGGGGGTCGGGGGGGGTTTTGTGGGGGCGTGGGATTTGTGTGGGCAGGGGAGGACTGTGTGGGCGGGGGAGGACTGTGTGGGTGGGGGGGGCTGCGTGTGGGCGGGGGGTCTTGTGGGGGGAGAGGTGTGGGTGGGAGGGAGTTGTGGGGGGGAGAATGTGCGTGGGCGGGGGGGGGGAATGAGCTTTGAGAAAAGACGGGGAAGAACCATGGGGAAGAGGGGGGGGAAGGCGGGCATCACGGGGGGGGGGGGGGGGGGGGAGGGGAGATGCCACCAGAGGGGTAGTGGCTGGAATTGGCGGTGCGATGGGGACTCACTGCGGGCGCTGGTCGTTGGGCGTTCTCCTCCACCGGGATCAGTGTCTCCGCTTTCCATTTGGCGACATTGGCTGGGTCTCCGACTCTGGGCTGGGCTGGGTCTCCCACGCTGTGCTGGGTCGGGTCTCCAGGGCTGGGCTGCTTCTTGGGGCAGGGCTGGGCTGCTTTGGGTCCCTCCGAACATCCGGTTGGAAACCTCCGCCGGCCATCCTCAGCTCCAATAAAAACGCAATGGTGCAGGAAGGGGCGGACCGTCCCGGGGAGTGACCGTGGAAGAAACAAATACGCTGATTGGCAGGAGAAGAGATCGATCTGCGCACGTGCGGTTTTTAAGATTTTTAATCCTCGCTAACTTTTACGACATTCAACCGATCGGAACGAAACCTGGTGGACTCGCAGCACAGGAGAACTGCAAGTGAACTGACGGAAAATCGTAGCGCTATTGCGAACCGTTTTTGTGCAAATGGAAAGACCGCGCAACTGGAAGACAACAACATCAGAGTTTTAGTTATGTATAGATAGATTGCAAGGCATGTACTGACAATGCTCTAGAAACAAGGAACAGCAGATGCTGGTTTACAAAAAAGATACAAAGTGCTGTAGTAACTCAGCGGATCAGGCAGCTTCTCTGGAGAACATGGATAGGTGACGTTTTAGGTCGGGACCTTCTTCAGACAATACTTTGTTAGGGAAGAGTGAAGCCGTCCATTGTGTTGTGAGTCTTGATAGGACGAGCTAACAGATTTAGCACTACAAAACTGGGTATTCAAGAGGTCCCTCTTCCCATTCCCATACTGACTTTTCTGGCCTGGGCCTCATCCACCCGAGGCCACATGCAAATTGGACGAACAGCACCCCATTTTGCTTTGGCAGCTTACAGTGATATGAACGTTGATGTCTCTAATTTCAAGTAACTCCTACATTCAGTTGCCTACAGTTTTGTCTCCTAATCTGAGGAAAGACATTCTTGCCATAGAGGGAGTACAGAGAAGGTTCACCAGACTGATTCCTGGGATGTCAGCACTTTCATATGAAGAAAGACTGGATAGACTCGGCATGTACTTGCTAGAATTTAGAAGATTGAGGGGGGATCTTATAGAAACTTACAAAATTCTTAAGGGGTTAGGCAGGCTAGATGCAGGAAGATTGTTCCCAATGTTAGGGAAGTCCAGAACAAGGGGTCACAATTTATGGATAAGGGGGAAGTCTTGTAGGACCGAGATGAGAAAAACGTTTTTCACACAGAGAGTGGTGAATCTGTGGAATTCTCTTCCACATAAGGTAGTTGAGGCCAGTTCATTGGCAATATTTAAGAGGGAGTTAGATGTGACCCTTGTGGTAAGGAGATATGGAGAGAAGACAGGGGATACTGAGTTGGATGATCAGCCATGATCATATTAAATGGCGGTGCAGGCTCGAAGGGCTGGATGGCCTACTCCTGCACCTATTTTCTATGCTTCTATGTTTTTATATTGCTTTCCTCCCCCCCACTGCCCACCCTAGTCATCCTATTAGTTCCACTGTTTGCATCCCTG
Organism: Okamejei kenojei; assembly: GCA_035221665.1. Taxonomy (NCBI): domain Eukaryota; kingdom Metazoa; phylum Chordata; class Chondrichthyes; order Rajiformes; family Rajidae; genus Okamejei; species Okamejei kenojei. The sequence continues at coordinate 51,845,539 of CM069142.1, forward strand.
CCATTAGCACACCTTTCCCAGCCAACAATGGGCCATTATGGACCTCACCCTCCCATCTGTTGCTGGTCCTGTTTTGTTTGGGCCTTCTCTATCTTTTGGTCTGAAGAAACGGTTCCAACCCAAAATGTTGCCTACTCCTTTTTAGATGCTGCCTGATCCACTGAGTTACTCCAACATTTTGTGTTTATCTTCAGTACAAACCAGCATCTGCAGTACCTTCCTGCACATTCATGAGATGCTTTGGACCAGCGGAAGCTGGTCTACATGGTCACAATTTATAACTACATGGCGAGGCACATCCTCCATTCAACTACCATCATCAAACCAGGACATCAACACTCATTCAGTGAGGTAGCAGAAAGACTTTCTGCGTGAGGCCACATTGAAACATGATGAGGCACCAGCCCAGTGAAGTTTCACCACATACTACATGCATGCCAGATACACAACAGTAAGCGATAGACAGTGATAAACACTCACAAACAAAGGACTGGAGCAGAATTGTGCAAATCCATGCTCTAGACACGAATAGTTAAATAACTAGACAGGAGATTCCAAGAATGTCCAAATACCCACTAAATATTTTCCACAGCACCCACCCCACGTATCTGAAGTGCTCCAGACTGACGAAGCACAACTTCCTGGTCCCGAAATTCTTGGTTCCACGTTGAGAAGAAGCAGGTTCATAAAGTTCGCAGAAATTCCACTGGAAATGATTATCACTTCTGTCCCAAGCGTCATCTTGATTTCCACTTCAAATATCAAACTAGGTGAAAATTCAGTCCAGACTTACAGTCCTACGCTTAGTGAATTACCTTAAGAGGCAGAAACAAAACTCTACTCTGTGAAACGCTTACAGTAGGCCTCATTGACCTCACCAATTGACAGCAATTCTAATGTAATGATCATCATCAAAATGACTATTAAATAACATGATACAACATAAGCATTACATAAAATAAAACAAATAGCTTATATCATATTTGTTTTATACAATGCAAACTTATGTAAGCCTCTGTGATTATTATCATATAACATGATCCTCCTATTCACGTCCACAAAGGAATCACATGGCTCATTCCTGGTGTTTAAATAATGAAGTCCAGGCCTCCTTCAATAATGACATCAATCCTCATGCCAATGGAGCCGACAAGAGGAGAGCCCAATTGTACAAAGAACAGAGCATTGTTAATGATAACTAAGATCCAGATCAGTGGAGGACAAGGAGGGTGATTGCATTTGGAACCCAATAATAAGAAAGTAGATGATACAATTGGAAACGTTGGCAATACGTCCATATTAGCAAGAGTTTAGTTCTTAGGCCCCCCCGAGCCTGCGCCGACAACCGATCCCCGCAGTACACACTAGGGACAATTTACAGTTTTTAACCAAAGCCAATTAACTTACAAACCTGTATGTCTTTGGAGTGTGGGAGGAAACTGGAGCACCTGGGAAAAACCCACGCAGTCACAGGGAGAACATACAAACTCTGTACAAAAGCTCCTGTAGTCAGGATCGAACCCGGGTCTCTGGTACCGCAAGGCAGCATCTCTACCGCTGCGTCACTGTGGCTCTAAAGATAACATTATTTTTGTGTCATTTTCACCAATAGACTCAGTGGCTATTGTCAAATATTGGAACAGGGACAGAGGAATGGGCGGTCAGAGATTGCAAACAATGAGGAACCTCAGGGCAAGAAATGGTGGGGCAATGAAGGATGATTTACCGTTGGATTTGGCAAGGTTAGAGTGGTGAATGTTACTGTTGGAGTTGAGGGAGCAATGTTCAGTCAAGAAGGTCACGGTTGTTCCTCTTAGATTCTTATTCAGTTGCCGCTGGATTATCTTTAAGCAAACCAACTTTAAGCAAGTCAAGAGGGTCTCAACCTAGCATCAGAACCATTATTTTGGAATACATAAGGGTTAACAGTCATTTTATGTATGGGCAAAGGACGCGAAGCTGCGTGTTCGTCTTTTCTACTTTTGTTAATTGTTTTTTTTTGTGTGTCCAAATGTGTGTTTTAATGTCTCTTGGTGTTGTGTGAGGGGCGGGTAAGGGGGGAACCGCTTTCAGTCGCCTCCTCGACGGAAAGACGATTTTTTCCATGTCGCCTCCCTCGCGGCCTAACACCATGGATTGGTGCGGCTTTTCCCGGAGTTTCAGCAGCAGGCGCAGTGTGGACTTTTCATCGCGGAGCGAGCGAGCCCTTGCCGGAGTCGCCAGAAGGGAGTGCTCCGATCGCCGGCCCGTGGAGTGTTACAGCCTGAAGATGCGGTCTGCGGAGCTTCCAGCCGTGGGTGAGGCGTGGACTTACCATCCGGAGTGGGATCCCTCACCAGGGATCCCCGGAAAAGCTCCGACCACCGGCCTGCAACATCCTGAAGCCGCGCTCTCCGGTAAGGTAGCGCCGATTCAGAACTTACCGTCCCGACGAGAGGGCCTGTACATCTGGCCGCCCGCAGCGGCGACGGCGGAGGTTTATGGCCCTGACCACGGGGGAACAATGGAGGAGAATTGACTGTACTTTGTGCCTTCCACCAGAATGCTGTGGTGGGTGCTGTGGTGGGTGTTTGTGTTAAAATTTTATTGTGTATTGTGTGTTCTTTTTTGATTGTACCGTTGCTGGCAAAATTCATTTCACTGCACTTTTATTGTGTATGTGATGAATAAATTGATTGATTTGAATTCTTGGACAATATCACACTTTTAGGTGTGAATGTATCTATTTTTTTTTGTCTGCCATACTTGACATTAGTAGTCTAATGTGCCAGAAGAACAGTCACGACATTTAATTTCTATCCCCTAGTTTGTTCATCATTTGCTAACTCAGCAATTAGATTTTTTTAACCATGTACCTGTACACTTTCTTTGATGGTGCCCCTGTGTATTTTGTGCTGTTGAAGCTGTTGTAGATGCAAGGCTACCAATCGCCAGTGATGATCCACTGTTTAAAAAGGACTCCTTGCACAGAAAATGTAAAAACTGCAAGTTTAATATTAGCAGCTACTGTTATGAATTGATAATATTAAATTTTAAATAAATCTTCATCCTGCAAACTTAAATCGCACGATTTCCGCCTTCACCACTATGTGTTTTTATGGGTGGGCACGGAATTGGGACAGGAGGCTGGAGCATCTACTGCAAGAGCTATTCCATGAACCTCCAAAAGGTTTAGTTACTGCCCTGCAAAGCTCCATGGCAGACTTTGCTTTTCCTATGTGTCCCATTGATCCTTAATGCTTAGCTGGCATAGACAAGAATCTCTCACATTGTCTCATCAGCAATTCAAAACACTTTGCAAGTAGATTTCCCACAGATGCTCTGGCATAACTTTGGTAGAAAATCACTGTAGAAACTGGATTACATGGCCATCCCGTGACTTTTTCCCTTATTTTCATAAATCTTGCACGAATGTTCCTTGGTAAACTTTTCTCAACCTCTAAATTCATCAAAAGTCTATTTCAGCACATCTTGACAGCATTCAAATGTTTCCGCTCTGTATCTCTAAACAAAACTGCCCCGCCGAGTTACTCCAGCATTTTGTGTTTACATGCCTTTGGCTAAACTAAGTTGCATATCGGAATTTAAATAGCATCCAAATAAAGCTTTTAAAAGGTACTGAACTTATCAAATGGAAATTAATTATCAGGAAAAAAGCAAAATCAACAGTAAATTTGCTATCACCCAATTTGTGCAAAAATAAACTTAAAGTCAGTCTCATTTTCTGCTGGTTACCCAACTGTGAAAATGTGAAATGCTCTATGGTTTGGTGTGTGAAGTTCACAATGAACTGTCAAACCAGGCTCCAATTAAAGTCTGGGTTTAACAAATTATTTACATGTTACTCAAAAGAAGTGCCTTAAGAGATGGTTTAATGTGACAGGGCAGGTTAGACACTGCTCCAATTTACAAAATGTCTTAAAAGTTGTAAGACTTCCATTGCTTGAAGGGTTCACAATTAAGCAAAACTTGGAATTAAACGGAGAAAAGATACTAAAGGGAGGTAACCGAAACAAGAAATGGCTCCTACAAAATATCCAAACATATACTGAGGAAGACAGCGGTGCCAGCTGTGATTTTCATTACCAAATATCAAAATCCTATTCTCAGTCTAGTTACTTTCAGAAGGAGGAAATTCGAGCATCTCCAACAGGGTCTATCCCAGTTCTGACATGGTTTTCAACCAAAACATTACTTCAATTTCTCTTACCACAGAAGCTGGCTGACTTATTTATGTTTTAGATTGCCAGCATCTACAATATATAGATTCTCAGTTTAATTTATTGTCACTTGAACCGAAGTACAGTGAAAAGCTTTTGTTGCATGCTAACCAGTCAGTGGAAAGACAATACATGATTACAATTGAACCATTCACTGTGCACACGTACATGATAAAGGGAATAATGTGAGCAACATTTAGTGCAAGATAAAGTCAAAGACAAAGTCTGAGGGTTTCCAATGAGATAGATAGTAGTATATATAGAGGTAGATTTATAATTCTCAAAAACTTTCAACATTCAGATATACCAGATACATCTGTTCTTCCATGAAGAATATCTGTTCCATCAAAAATCATCCACATTTTAATTCTGGAGTGTGCTGGTCAACTTATTCCTAAATTTACATTCAAACAGACATTCATAAATAATGGTAGACAAAAATGCTGGAGAAACTCAGCAAGGGAGGCAGCAACTATGGAGCGAAGGACTTCGGCAACGTTTCGGGTCGAGACCTTTCTTCATAAACAGAAGGGAGGTAACTTCCCTTCTGTTTTTGGAGCATGGGAGGGTGAGGGGAGTCCTGATAGAAATATCTAAAGCTATGGGACACAAAGATAGGGTAGACAATCGGACCTTTTTATCCCCGGCGACGAAATGTCAAAGAAGAGGGGCTATAGGTTGAAGGTGATGGGGCTCAAGTTGGGGCCAAGAAGGAGATATTTGGGAAGTTTTGTTTTTAATTCAGAGGTTGGAAGCAGACACAATAGTGGTATTTAAGCAACTTTTAGATATGACATGGATATGCAGAGAAAGGAGAAATGTGGATCACTTGCAGGTAGAGGAGATTACTTTAACTTGGTGTCATGTTCGGCACGGACATTGTGGGCCAAAGAGCCTGCTCTTGTGCTGCACTGTTCTATGTTCTGCATTTTAAGTGTTTTTTTGGCAATTGATTTCAGAATTCACTTTCCACGTCCTTAATTTTAGCTCAGCTTGATAGAAATCACAGCAATCACATAATATGATCACACTCCCTTCCACTCCTGAAACAGATCTTTGTCAAAAAGAAAAATTGAAATTCATCTACAATTTCTCCTGGACTATAAAAGAAACAAGTAACAATTATATTGAGTCTGAACATTTAGCTTTGGCTCCAGTGGAAGACACTGTGGCAGCAGGAGTTGGAGCAGGAGAGGCGGTCTGATATTACAGCAGGAATTCAAATATTTTGCACATTGTGGCACATTTTAATGCATCTGTCCCATTGCTACTTTACTTCCAGGTTTCCTCTCTAATCAGCAGCAGCAGATCAGGTTGTTTTACTGATTATGTGATCTTAACATTTATATCGAAAATAGATAAATCTGGTGGAGAAATTAGAAGTAGTTTATTTTTTTGTTGGGTGGTTAGAATTTGAAATACACGGCCACACACGCAAAAAAAAAAACAGGAGGTCAGGTGCCTTCAACAAAGAATCGCATGAGCAACAGTTAACAAACTGGTGGCACCTCACAAACGTCTACACTATCAGCAAGAAGAACAAGCATAGCAGATCGACACCGACATGCTGGTTTCCATCCAGATCTCTCACCATTCCCCCTTAGAAATGTAATGTTGTTCTTTCTCATTGCTCTTATCTCATTATCTCAAAACACAGTGCCACCTCCTGGCTAAATTCACAAAATGCATCAGTTTGCACTTGTCCAAGTTAAATTCCATCTGCCATATAGTTTTGTTTCGAGATGCAGCATGGAAACAGGTCCAATGGCCCACCGGGTCCACACACACCACCGATCACCTGTTCACACTAGTTCCATGTTATCCCACATTCTCATCCACTCCCTACACACTAGGCGCAATTTTACAGAGGCCACTTAACGCACAAAACCTGCACATCCTTGGGATGTGCGAGGAAACCAGAGAACTAGGGGGAAAATCCACACGGCCATATCCACACCCCCCCCCCCCCCCCCCCCCCACATCGTGCCATCTACATTCTACATCTACATCCAAATGATTATGTCAAACAGAAGACCGAGCAATGATGGTTGAGCTGCACACCACTGGACTTCTGCCTCCAATCTGACGAACAACTCTCCACTACCACCATTCATTTCCTACCACCAAGCTAATTTTGTATCCAATTGGCAAGCTAACCCTGAATCCCATCCTTCCAGATCAGCTTACCATGCTGGACCTTGGGCGGCACAGTGACGCAGCGTTAGAGCCGCTGCCTCAGCACCGGAGACCCAGGTTTGATCCTGACCAGAGGTGTTGTCTGTGTGGAGTTTGTCCGTTCTCCCTGTCATTGCGTGGGTTTTCTCTGGGTGCTCGGGTTTCCACCCACATTCCAAGGATGTGCAAGTTTGTAGGTCAATTGGCTTCTGTAAATTGCTCCTAGTGTGCAGGATGGGAAAGTAGGATAATAGTGTATGGGTGGTCTATGGTTGACATGCTCAGAAGAGCCTGTTTCCACGCAGTTTCTCCAAACTAAAAGTATTTCTAAAATTAATGTAGACAACATCCACCACCTTGCCCTCATCAATCCTCTTTGTTACCAATGCAATAAACACTATTAAAATTTGGAGACATGATTTCCTGTTCAAAAAGCCATGCTATCACCAATTAGTTGCCTTTCCAAATGCAAATAAATCTCATCTCTCAGAATCCCATCCAACACCTTTCCCATCACTAGGGGAAAGAATGACTATTGTATATTCCTATCAATGTGACCACCCTTTTTATTTCTACGTTCTACCCATATGCTTGGGATACCCTCTCTCTGTACAGCCCCGATGTTCTTTCTAATCAATAACGCAACTCCTCCACCTCTCTCACCTCCTCCTCTCTCACCTCCACCTCCGAGATGCCAGAAACGTTGCTAACCTGGAACATTGAACTGCCAGTTCTGCCTATCCCTCATTAATGTTTCCATGATAGCTATATTTCACATTCCCATGCATTAAACTAAATGTAATTTAGTCTATAAGACCCACCATACTCCTATCCTGCCCCTCCTACTGGACTCGATCTTCACTTCAACTTGTTTGCCCCCTCCTTTGAGCCTCTCAGCCCTTGCTTTAATCTCAAATCACTTGTCGCTGGGAAATTTCCCAACAGGTGCATTTTACTTGCAAGAGACAGAATTTGTTTTTGGGAATAAAACCAATAGTATTCTGCCTGTAAATGTACCATTTACATAGCAGCCCACTCACCTGAAGGAAAAATAACTTGCTTTAGAATTACACAAAAAGGACACAAAATGCTGGAGTAACTCAGCGGGTCAGGCAGCATTGTTGAAGAACATGCACAAGTGACATGACGGGTTGAGACATTTCTTCAGACTGATTATTGGGGGCGCGGGGGGCAGAAAGCACGAAGAGGGAAGAACCAGGACAAAGCATGGTAAAGTGGACACAAGCGAGTGTTTTTTTTCCCCCAATCGGTAGATGATTGGAATATTGGCCAGAGATTAAAGCAGGTGGCGTGAGACAGGACCAATGAGAATTCAACGTAAGCTACCCAAGCAAAATATGAGGTGCTGTTCCATCAGTTTGCGTGTGGCCTCACTCTGGCAATGGAGGAGGCCCGGGACAGAAAGGTCAGCGCGGGAATGGGAAGGAGAGTTAAAATGTTTAACAGCTAGGAGATCCAGTAAGCTAGTTAAGTTGCACTAGGTTAGAATTTGCAGTCAGCACCTGTAAAATGTTGGGTTTGGATAGGGAAGAACCACAATACTGCTGGGAACCAGAGCTGCATTTGAGAGAAAGCCAGCAGCACTGTCTGTGATTTACATCGAGTTCTTGTAACCTAACTAGATGGTCAGCTGCTTCTGTTGGCAGTAGAAATCAAAAGGCAGATTCTTGTGGGTTAAGTATGCAATAGAAAATAAGTGATTACAAGAGCCCAGCAGTTTCCTGTCTACATATTTGCATTCAGTGCTTCCACTCAGACTTTCCATTCATTGTCTGCCTGGCCTGATCCAGGACATTTCACTCAAAAATGCAGGTTTGTACTGAAAATAATTCAAAAACTGTTAACTTGAGGCAGCAGAAGGGCTGTGCACACTCAGTCATTGGAAAGAACGACTGACACGGAGCTCAGAAAGCAGATGTGTAGCACATAGTGCTAACTACAAAACCCAGGCGCAAAACATTCCGCATCTACTCGAGGATTTCCCTGGCAACCCAGGTACCAGATGGGTTCTTCTGTGTAACCAGTGGACGAAGTCACTTTAAACAGCGATGCTTTAATTTCATTTACAGGTCAACAAACCCTGCAAAACAGACTCACTTCAAGTAATGAAAACATGAGACCACAAAAAAAATCCTCAACAGAATTTCATTGAATAGAAAATCAAGAAGAACACACAGTTTGCAATAATGAACGCATCCAACTAAAAGCCGACTGCTTCCAGTAGTCAAAGGATCCAGAATGAGGTGTCATTGGCACAGGATTAAATGCGAGACGTTTAGACAAGCAACAACTTCATGTGAGGCTGTGGAATTCACTGAAGTGTTAGTGATCGAGATGGAATCAAGATGGGAAAAGGTAAAAGGCAAAAAACAATTTTGATGGAAGCCAGCATCGAAGGGCTCTGCACCGGCATCCCGGACAGGAAACGTCAGGTACAAAGACGTCGGGAAAAGGATGGAGGAACCACAGAAAATACATTGCGACAGGCAAATTAAATAAAAGCCCAAATAAAACAGGAAAAGGTCAGAATATTAAAAGCATATTAGAAAGCACTGGCAGAAAGGCAGCATTAAGTCAAATCCTAAAATATATTTATGAACATGTAAGTATAACATGTTAATTAAGAAGAAGTTAGGAGGAGTTAGGCCGCTTAAAGGATCCAAACAACAATATTCAATTGAGTGGAAGCCTTGGCAGATGCAGAGATATAAAATGTCTGCTCTGTTTTTACCGCAGGGAAAGACATGCAGACAGGAGAACTTAAGTTAATGGTGATGTCTTGGAGACAATACATATTACTTTTGGGGAAGTACTGAATGCCCCAAGACAAATGAAGGTTAATAAATCTCCAGGGGCTGATCAGATATATCAGGGGCAGCACGGTGACTCAAGGGCAGCACGTTGGCACAGCGATAGAGTTGTTGCCTTACAGCTCTTGCAGCACCGGAGACCCGGGTTCGCTCCCGACTACGGGTGCTGTCTGTACAGAGTTTGTACGTTCTCCCGGTGATGGCATGGGTTTTCTCTGAGAACCAAGGTTTCCTCCCACACTCCAAAGACGTACAGGTATGCAGGTTAATTGGCTTGGTGTATGTGTAAATTGTTCCTATTGTGTGTAGGATAGTGTTAATGTGCTGGTCAGTGGATGATCACTGCGAACTCAGTGGGCTGAAGAGCCTGTTTCCACGCTATATAAAATTATTAGAAGATTGGACAGGGTAGATGCAAGAAAAATGTTCCTGATGTCGGGGGAGTCCAGAACCAGTGGTCACAGTTTAAGAATAAGGGGTAGGGCATTTTGGACTGAGATGAGGAAAAACGTTTCCAGCCACGGAGTTGTGATTCTGCGGAATTCTCTGCCACAGAAGGCAGTGGAGGCCAATTCACTGGATGTGTTCAAGAGAGAGTTAGATTTAGCTCTTAGGGTTAGTGGAATCAAGAGATATGAGGAAAAAGCAGGTACTGATTTTGGATGATCAGCCATGATCATATTGAATGGCTGTGGTGGCTCGATGGGCTGAATGGCCTACTCCTATACCTATTTTCTATGTTTCTAGATTATCTCTCTAAACTAAATATCCAAGGACACTGTGGGAAGCTAATCAAGAAATTGCAGGAGTCCTGGCTGATACTTTACTTTGGACTTTCGAGATACAGCGTGGAAACGTGCCCTCTGGCGCACTTGTTCCGCGCCGACCAGCGATCACCCCGCACACCAATTCATTCACACACATTAGGGACAATTCATAAATTTACAGAAGCCAATTAACCTAGAAACCTGTACTTCTTTGGAGTGCAGGAGGAAACTAGAGCACCCAGAGAATGCCTACGGGGTCACAGGGAGAATGTGCAAACGCGGATCGAACCCAGGTTTCTGGCGCTGTAGTACGCCTCCGTGCTGCCCTACAAATGCCGAATCATTGTTTCACGGGTGAGATGAAAGAATGGAGGGTAGCTGTTATTCTGCCTTTAAATAAAGAAGGGCTGCAAAACTTGGGAACTATAGGCCTGTAAGCCCAACATTTGTGGTAGGAAAGTTACTGGAGAGGATTCTGAGGGATCAGATATACCCCCAAGGCAGTGATTCATAAGGAATAGTCAGCATAATTTTGTGCGTGGGAGATGCACCAATATGATTGAGAATTTTGAAAAGCGCCAAAATAATGTACTATGAAAAATCACTCTATTTCTCTAATTCAATGAATTAGAGAATGAATGCTTAGATGGAAATTTTGGAATTATGATAAGTCCGCTCGCAGAAGATTGAACTTTGCGAGAATCAAGGAAATTAAAAAAAAGGCCCATAATACAACATAGTGCAACAATTATCTGCGTTGTGTAATGTTTAGTTTTCACAGTGTTTCAGCTAAGGATAGATGAACCCTTGATTAAGTGGATTTATGTAACAGCAAACAATTTCATTTCGGGAACTAACCAAAGGCCACCAGAGAACGAGGCAGAAATCTTTAGACTTTAGAAATACAGCACGGAAACAGACCTTTCAGCCCCACCGAATCCACGCCAACCAGCGATCCTCACGTACAGTAGCACTATCCCACACATTAGGGATACTTTACCATTATTACTGATGCCAATTAGACTACAAACCTGTACGTCTTTGGAGTGCGAATGGAAACCGGAGCACCCGAAAAAACCCCTACATGGTCACAGGGAGAATGTACAGACAGCACCCGTAATCAGGAACGAACCTGCGTCTCTGCCGCTGTAAGGTTTAAATCACATTTAAAAGTTTCAAGCTGTGTTTTTATTTACGGTTCGTTCCTAAAACAGAGTACATAAGGATTTTTTTCACACAATTTTAAAGTTATATATTCAATGGGCAATTATTTCATCAAATAAATTGTCATAAATTGTTGCCACAGTGTGCGGAACAGAAAATCAAAGGACATGCCCAGGTTTCGAATTCAAATCCATAAAGAGTGAAGAAGCAGTGATTTTCCCGGTTTAATTTATCACCACCAAATACCAGGAAGTGTGCGAATGTGTCCTGAGCTGACTGATTCCCCTTTGCCCTTCCCCTCTTTACAGAAACATCCAGCTGTTAGCAATCACGGGCACAGCTGCAGGATCCAGCACCTTGTGCCTATACAGAACTCCATAACAACAAAAAACATACGTGCCCAGGATGTCAATGTTTGTCGTCTTGTGGTTTCAATGGGCAAATTGAATCATTTGTTAGAATTGAAAACATTGTTGCACATTTTCACTTGCTCTGGGATCAATGCAAAGGGAAGCTATGTGCAACTGCTAACCCTCAGTGAAAACCTGACATTAGCTTCACAGCCAGCAGCATTCCACAGCTGAATAAAGTTGTGTGGAGGCAAGAATAGTAAATGAAATGCTATTGTAAACGTTTAGGAAGGAACTGCAGATGCTGATTTAAACCGAAGATAGACACAATGTGCAGGAGTAACTCAGCAGGACAGGCAGCATCTCTGGAGAGAAGGAATGGGTGACGTTTCGGGTCGAGACCCTTCTTCAGACTGAGAATTGGGGAAAAGGGAATCATAGACAGAGATATAGAACAAATGAATGAAAGATATGCAAAAATGAAAATGATGATAAGGAAACAGGCCATTGTTAGCTGTTTGCTAGGTGAGAACAAGAAGCTGGTGCGACTTGTAAAAGGCATGAAAGTGTACAGTATACCTTGTAATGCTCTTCAAGCATGTTCACAAGATACTTTCAGTCATCAAATGGAAAATCTCTTGTATTGCAACTGTAGCTCAGGTAGACACCAAGATACTGAAGTCAGGAATTTTCCACTGAAAGTTTTGTTTTTCTACCCCTTTATAAATATTGCACTCTGTTTTACAAGATGGAACCTTCTTTTGTTGGATGTTTTTGGCACCCGATGTGGTGTGATTGGATCTACTATTTTCTTCTTCTGCAGACTCAAAGAATGTGATCACAAATACACAACCTGCTTCTCTTGAATGATTATGTCCTTAATCTTAAAATTGCAGTGTAGTTTGCTTGTGCGCTTCCATGCACTGCCAGATGTTTTACATAATAGTGTGTCAATTACATTTATAAAGCACCTAAAATATAGGTCAATGTCACTTCACAGGTGTAATCAAAACAATAGTTAACCAATAGTTAGGTGATCTATGTCGACACCATGTTTCCAAAAAATGTCCCTTTGCCATTATCCAAGATTTATTTTTCTAATAAGCCACGACACAAGAATATAAATATCAATTATTCAATAGTACACTCCTTCAATCGCACATTACCAAATAAATGTCACATGATCCATCAATCTCTTCTCACATTAATCAACATGTATGCTCGGGAAAGATTTTTGACCATTTCAACTTCTGTAAAATGTCTTGTACTGGCCTGGCTGTATAATTTTGATAGATAGTACACTCGTATGCAAGCTCATCAATATCTCTCTCCAACCCAGCCTAATAAATAGAGCTACTGGTAATTGCTTGTATGCTCACATTACCAGGCTGTTCATTGAGAAGCTCCTCTAAAATCTGTCTTCCATAACACTTATTATCACAAATCTGTATCCCCATTGTAACCCGCCAAATGAATTACTGAGGGAGTAGTCTCATGTTTTCATCCCGTCTCTTTGTTTAATTCTATCCATTCTCTGAATACCTGCTTCATAACAACATTTGAATCCTTTTGGCACTCTCCATTGCCGTAACTGTAAAATCATTACTATTTTCAATGCGATAATCATGCTTGTATAGTCTCTGCCTCAATTCTCATATGGTAACTTTGACAAGGCATCTGCAATTGCATGTTATTCTCTGTACGATCATGTATTCACATCAACCGAATTGCCCACCTTTGCATTCTCCATGCAGTTATTGGCAACATAGAATCAAGAATGAATAACAATTGTAATGGTGAGTAAACAAGAAAAATAAATGTCTGGCCAATTGGAATTAAAATAAAAATCTTCCCCCAACTTTTGCTCCACTACATCGGGACTGTCTCTTGCATCCATGCGGAACTCATTGATTTTAATAACCTCACCACTAACTTCCACCATGCCCTCAAATTCACTTGGATTATTTCTGACACCTCTCTCCCAATCCTTGATCTCTCAGTCTTCATCACAAGGAACAAACCATCAGTTATCAGACTCCTAGTTATCTGGACTAGACCTCCTCCCACCCTTCCGGTTACAAAGATGCCATCCCCCATTCTCAATTTCTCCAGCTTTACCTCATCTGTTCCCAAGATGAGGCTTCCATTCCAGATCAGAGATGTCCTCTTACTCTACTAAACGTGGATTCCTCCCTGCTGTCACAGATGGATCCATCATCCACATCTCCTCTGTGTTCTGCTCTTGCTCTAAATAAACACAGCGATCCAAAAAAAAAATCACTTCCATCAATCACCCTTCCCCCTTCGACATCTGCTGCATGTTCCAATAACAAACCCTATCTCTTCAAGATTTAGCTCCAAACTAGTGTAAGCTGCTCATTGTCAGGCCTTTTTGTTTTGACATTTCTAGCCTTGTAAAAGAGCACAGGTGAAAATCTACCTCTAATAAACTGATAAATTGTGTTTATAATTGACAGAGCATAGGAATGGAAAATTCCTAAGAATTACCCAGAACATGCAGAATACAGTGAGCTGCTTTAATGCAAAACATTACACTCCAGACAGCATAAGAAAACTGTTAGGAAATTATTTACATTTTTCATGGACAGGTTTTTTTTTAAATTATGTTTTCTATCACAACTCAGATTAAATTGTGAATCCATTTTGCCGGCACATTTTACTTTATAAAAACAAAGTGGAAAAAATGGGTTATTGTGGAATACTTATCTTATTTGCTACTACCAATTCCTTCAACTACATCATGTGAAATTTTGCAGTCCTGTCATTCCATATCTTAAAATAAACCAAGTCCAGCGAAAAAAAAACATGAAAAATACTCACTCATGCATGCACTTCCTTTTAATATTCAGGGGCAATAAAACTGTTTTAAAAAATGGAATAATAAAGTAGCTTTAATGAAAGCAATCTGTCCGATAGGAACATTTAATATTTTCCAAAAATGGTCATATAAGATCCAAACATTAATAGATTAGTTGCTTAAATTCCAGGAAATTGACTTTATTTTAATTAACAAAGTAATCTCATTGAAATCTGGGTCACATTCATGGCTTCATGATCTTAATCTTGGTAAAAATTCAAACATGTTCTCTAAATTCACTAAGAAACAGACCATGCAGGATAGAGGATGGCCCCGTGGAGAATACTTTTATTGCAAATCTATATTAACATCCAGTGCAGACAGCTGAGGGCAAAGTACTCTCAGTCTGCCAGCTGTAAGATTTGTATACAAAATAAAATTATGCCTTTAAATTCTTGTAAACCACTACGTGAATCTGCCCTCAATTGGGATCAAATTAGCACCAGATGACTGAGAGATTTGAGGAATCTGAAGAGTCTTGAGGAATGAGGAAATAACAACTTAACAATGATGTAAAGAGAGCTCCTTGATCAGAATGGTTATAAAATAGTGGAATAATTCATTCTCTTCCGAGCTTTCCATATTCACTGCATCAGCAAAACAATTAAGACATTTCTGAACATTTTCTAGTGGTTCCTGACTACTACATATACATCCTCCATGAATAAACAATGCTGTAAGCAGCATAGTAATTGAGCTCTTAGGGCTAAAGGAATCAATAGCCACATGTGCAGTAGGCCATTTGGCCCTTCAAGCCAGCACCGCCATTCAATGTGATCATGGCTGATCATCCACAATCAGTACCCCATCCTGCCTTCTCCCCATATCCACTGACTCCGCTATCTTCAAGACCCCATCTAGCTCCCTCTTAAAAGTTTCCAGAGAACCGGCCTCCACCGCCGAGGCAGAGAATTCCACAAGACTCACAACTCTGTGTGAAAAGGCGTTTCCTCATCTCTATTCTAACTGGATTACCTCTTATTCTTAAACAGTGGCCCCTGGTTCTGGACTCCCCCAACATCGGGAAGATGTTTCCCGCCTCTAACGTGTCCAAACCCTTAATAATCTTAGTTTTAAAGAAGGAACTGCAGATGCTGGAGAATCGAGGGTACACAAAAAGCTGGAGAAACTCAGCGGGTGCAGCAGCATCTAAGGAGCGAAGGAGATAGGCGACGTGAAGGGTCGAAGAAGGGTCTCGACCCGAAACGTCGCCTATCTCCTTCGCTCCTTAGATGCTGCTAGGAAGAAGGGTCTCGACCCGAAACGTCGCCTATCTCCTTCGCTCCTTAGATGCTGCTAGGAAGAAGGGTCTCGACCCGAAACGTCGCCTATCTCCTTCGCTCCTTAGATGCTGCTAGGAAGAAGGGTCTCGACCCGAAACGTCGCCTATCTCCTTCGCTCCTTAGATGCTGCTGCACCCGCAGAGTTTCTCCAGCTTTTTGTGTACCCTTAATAATCTTACATGTTTCAACAAGATATCCTCTCATCCTTCTAAATTCCAGAGTATACAAGCCCAGCCGCTCCTTTCAGTATACGAGTACCGCCATCCCAAGAATTAACCTTGTGAACCTACGCTGCACTCCTTTAATAGCAAGAATGTCCTTCCTCAAATTTGGAGACCAAAACTGCACACAATATTCCAGGTGTGGTCTCACTTCGGCCCTGTACAACTGCAGAAGGACCTCTTTACTCCTATACTCAACTCCTCTTGTTATGAAGGCCAACATGCCATTTGCTTTCTTCACTGCTTGCTGTACCTACTTTCATTGACTGATGAACAAGGACCCCCAGATCCCGTGGTACTTCCCCTTTTCCCAACTTGACAACATTTAGATAATAATCTTCCTTCCTGTTTTTGCTACCAAAGTGGATAACTTCATATTTAACCACATTAAACTGCATCTGCCCAGTCACCCAACCTGTCCAAGTCACCCTGCATTCTCATAGCATCCTCCTCACAGTTCACACTGCCACCCAGCTTTGTGTCATCTGAAAATTTGCTAAATTTATGTAATCCCTTCATCTAAATCATTAATATATATTGTAAATAGCTGCGGTCCCAGCACCGAGCCTTGCGGAACCCCACTGGTCACTGCCTATCATTCGGAAAGGGACCCGTTAATCCCTACTCTTTGTTTCCTGCCTGCCAATCAATTTTCTAGCCATGTCAGCACTCTATCCCCAATACCATGTGCCCTAATTTTGCCCACTAATCTCCAATGTGGGACCTTATCAATGCTTTCTGAAAGTCCAGGTACACTACATCCACTGGTTCTCCCAGTGTTCATTTCCCTAGTTACATCCTCAAAACATCCCAGAAGATTAATCAAGCATGGTTTCCCCTTCATAAATCCATGCCGACTCGGACCGATCCTGCTACTGCTATCCAAATCTGCTGCTACTTCATCTTTGATGATTGACCCCAGCATCTTTCTCACCACTGATGTCAGGCTAACTGGTCGATAATTCTCTGTTTTCTCTCTCCTGCCTTTCTTAAAATGTGGGATAACATTAGCTACCCTCCAATCCACAGGAACTGATCCTGAGTCTATAGAACATTGGAAAATAATCACCAATGCGTCCACGATTTCTAGAGCCACCTCTTTAAGTACCCTGGGATGCAGACCATCAGGCCCTGGGGATTTATCAGCCTTCAGTCCCTTCAGTCTACCCAACACCATTTCCTGCCTAATGTGGATTTCCATCAGTTCCACTGTCACCCCAGATCCTCTGGCTAGTACATCAGGAAGATTGTTTGTGTCCTCCTTAGTGAAGTCGGATCCAAAGTACCTGTTCAAGGGATACAGGGAAAAAGCAAGAACGGGGTACTGATTTTAGATGATCAGCCATAATCATATTGAATGGCGGTGCTGGCTCGAAGAGCCGAATGGCGTACTCCTGCACCTATTTTTCTATGTTTCTATGTAAGGCACAATGTAAAAATAAGGAGACAAGAGACTGCAGATGTTGGAATTTGGAGCAATAACAAACTGCTGGAGGAGTCCAGTGGGTCAGGCAGCATCCGTGGAGGTACATGGAATCTGAGGGGTAACTTTGTCCAAACAAAGGGTGGTGGGTGGTGGGTGCTGGTGAACAAGCTGCCAGGGGAGGCTGGGTCTTTCCCAATGTTTAAGAAACAGTTAGACAGATGCATGGATAGGACAGGTTTGGAGGGATATGAACCAAACACAGGCAGGTGGGACTAGTGTAGCTGGGATATGTTGGCCGGTGTGGGCAAGTTGGGCTGAATAGCCAGTTTCCACACCGTATGACTCTTTGTCTCTGAAGAAGAAAAATGTTTTATCTTTTTGCTAGATGTCCTTGCAGGTGGTCCCTTAATTTATTGTTTCTTCTAAGTGAACTCAAGTATTTTCCTAAAGCAGCTAATTGTTTTTCTATCAAGCCTGTTGCTTGACATCTGTTTGTGGACAATCTCAGCTTATCTTAGCTGAAAAGCATGTTTAACCCTTACATTACAGCATCTTGTAGATGAGTTGGAACACATCATATTGAGCTACAGAGAAAGGGCCTATATACTAATTATGATTGGCGATGCTAAAAATTCACACGAGGCAAGGCAGCATCCGTAGAGAGAAATAGAATTAACATTTCAGGTTTTATAATGGATCCTGAAGTTTCTCTCGTCACAGGGACTGTCAGATCTGCTGAGTGTTTCCAGCATTTTCTGGATTGATTTTGAATTTCTTGCATCTCAACATAATCATTTCCTGCAACAAATGCCAGAGTGGGCTGGAGTCTGCCTGCTTCTTGCATTCATCACCTGTGGGACGCCTATTGTTCATTTCCACATTGCCATGGCAAGTCTCCTAATGCGTTTCAGATCTGAGTGCTGTATTCATGCATCAATGTGTCTGCAGTCTTGTGCAGCAAAAACAGACGCTCTGACCCTGGGCAGCCTTGACAGCATTTTGACAGCTCATGCAGTCGGGTTTAGTTTAGTTTGGATATACAGCGCGGTACTAGGCCCTTTGGCCCACCGAGTCCACACCGACCCCCACACACTAACACTATCCTACACACACACACACTCGGGACAATTGTTACACTTATACCAAGCCAATTAGCCTACAAACCTGTACTTCTTTGGAGTGCGGGAAGAAAACCGGAAATCTCAGAGAAAGCCCATATGATCACAGGGAGGACGTACAAACTCCGTACAGGCAGCACCCATACCCGGGATCAAACACTAGTCTCTGGCGCGGCAAGGCAGCAACTCTACTGCTGCGCTACTGGGCCGCCCCTCTGCTTCTAAGGGTCTTCCTCTGCTTCAAAATGACGTTGATGATTACAAATACTTGAAGTACATTTAAATGATTAAGATTACACTTTTTTTAAATTAAAAAAATGTTAAATCATACAAAATCATTAAACTTATGCAATTTTCTTAGCTTATATTAATGGTATAAATTAAAAAGAATGGTAATGGTTAATAAAAATAAATCACCTTAATTATAAAATTATTATCTCAATGGGGTTAGGTTAGGTAAGGGGGAGGTGCAGCGAGGCCTGGGTGTCCTTGTACACCAGTCACTGAAAGTTGGCGTGCAGGTACAGCAGGCAGTGAAGAAAGCTAATGGAATGTTGGCCTTCATAACAAGAGGATTTTAGCATAGGAGTAGAGAGGTTCTTCTGCAGTTGTATAGGGCTCTAGTAAGACCACATCTGGAGTATTGCATACAGTTTTGGTCTCCTAATTTGAGGAAGGACATCCTTGTGATTGAGGCAGTGCAGCGTAGGTTCACGAGATTGATCCCTGGGATGGCGGGACAGTCATATGAGGAAAGATTGAAAAGACTAGGCTTGTATTCACTGGAGTTTAGAAGGATGAGGGGGGGATCTTATAGAAACATATAAAATTATAAAAGGACAGGACAAGCTAGATGCAGAATTTTTTTTCGCGATGTTGGGCGAGTCCAGAACCAGGGGCCACTGTCCTAGAGTAAAGGGGAGGCCATTTAAGACTGTGGTGAGCAAAAACGTTTTCACCCAGAGGATTGTGATTTTGTGGAATTCCCTGCCACAGAGGGCAGTGGAGGCCAAATCACTCGATGGATTTAAGAGAGAGTTAGATAGAGCTCTAGGGGCTAGTGGAATCAAGGGATATGGGGAGAAGGCAGGCATGGGTTATTGATTGGGGATGATCAGCCATTATCGCAATGAATGGCGGTGCTGGCTCGAAGGGTCGAATGGCCTCCTCCTGCACCTATTTTCTAATTTTCCAGGGTACACAAAAGGCTGGAGAAACTCAGTGGGTGCAGCATCATCTAAGGTGCGAAGGAGATAGGCAACGTTTCGGGCCGAAACCCTTCTTCAGACTGAGAGGTGGTGGGGGGGGGGGGGGGGGGGGGGGGGGGGAAGAAGAAAGGAAAGAGGAAGAGGAGCCCGAGGGCTGAGGGAGAGGTGGGAAGGGGAGGAGACAGCAAGGGTTAACAGATTTGAGAAAATTCAATGTTGAAGCCCAGAGGATGCAGACTCCAAGCGGAATAATTTTCCATGTTTCTAAAAGCTGCGCTTCCCTTTTCAAATGATCAGGTCTGTGCCAGCTGCCACAGCTAGTGTCACAATGAGAATGAAATGAGAATATCCTCCTGCTGAATAGAACTCCTGCTGGGCTCAGCAAGGAAACTGGAGTGCAGTCTGAGTTTAAATGCGGTGCCCAGACCGAGAGGTAGGGAATGCATTGACACTGGAGTTAGATGCTGCTTCAAGTTTGGAAATATTGTGTACAGTTTGATCTCCATTCCCTAGTGGCCATCATTGATATGGATGATATATCCTGTATCTGTACATTGTGGACAGCTTGACTGTAATCATGTGTAGACTTTTCGCTGACTGGATAGCACACAACAAACACGCTTGTTTTCACTGTATCTCGGTACATGTGACAATAATAATTTAAACTAGGTGACATTTCAGGTCGGGACCCTTCTTCAGATGGTTAGTTTTAACTGCTTATTCCTCTACTTTATTCTTTATGGCTTTCCTTTGAACAACCTTCTCAACAACTTCCTCTCAATGGTCCAAAGTCCCAGTAACATAATTAGAAAACTTCCAAAATTCTACTAATGGCACTATAAAACTGGTCCTTACAAATGAGGCCATGGTGGCGCAGTGGTAGAGTTGCTGCCTTACAGCGAATGCTCGGGTATGATCCAGACTTCGTGTGGTGTCTGTATGGAGTTTGTACATTCTCCCCGTGACCCGCGTGGGTTTTCTCCGAGATCTCCGGCTTCCTCACACACTCCCAAGACGCACAGGTTTGTAGGTTTATTGGCTTGGTAAATGTAAAAATTGTCCCTAGTGGGTGTAGGATACTTCCAGTATAGTCCCTGGAGAACTCTTGAGGAGAGATGACCACAAGACAAGACAAATGCACTGGAGAGGCAAACACTAACCAGCAAAGGGTTGTGGGAACTTCACATTATGCAGTTGCAGGATTTACTACAGCAGCAATAAGACTTTGCTTAGAATAATATTGATCTTTATTGGATAACATGGATCACAGAGACAACCCTCCCTCCTCCAAAGAGTTGATATACATGTCTGGCAGCAGCCAGGGGCAGTTTATTCCTTTGTATTTGGAAAGTAGTTGTGTTTTGCTCTGTAACTTAATCAAAAAAAAGTCAATACTGTATGTGGGTCATCAATGTAAACATTTTATCAATTGACATTGTGGTGTTCTTTTCAAGATTTCTTCCTTATGTTGTTATGGCTTCAACCAGTCACTGTGAGATTGAGAATTGGATCTCGAGGAACACAAGTTCTCTGCACTGACTGCCATCTAATGACTGCTAAATAATACAGACATAGCACAAGGACAGAATCAGGTTACACCATGATGCCCTGTTGCTGAGAATTCTGCTGGGACTTACTGCTTGGTCTCCACAAGTGATGAAAGATGCATGGCCCAACATCTAGTAGTCATAATAGAGTCACAGACCATTTGTTCATGGCAACCAGGATCTATCCAAGCTGGTCCCATTTGTCTGCATTTCACCCATATCCCTCTTAAAAATTTCTAACAACATACCTATCCCAAATATTAAGCATTGTAATTATACCTGCCTTTATGGCTTTCTCCGGCAGCACATTCTCTACAAAATATCCTTAAACCCATGTCCTCTAGTTTTAGGCTTACTTGCCCTGGGGAAAATAAAGACTGCGATCATACAACTTGGCTACAATCCCTTAAATGCTACGGACCTCTACACGGTCACCTCTCAGCCTCCTACACTCCAGGGAAAGAGAGACTGAGGCTGTCCAGCTTTTTTTTTAAATAACGCAAGCACTCCAGAGTCGGTAAAAACCACAGGCACCTTTGGCTCTCACTCACGGACTGTACAATTGCAACATAACATCCCAATTCCTGCATTCTATGCCCCGATAAATGAACTCAAGCATGTCAAATCCAAGAAGATATTCAGGGAAAGATAATCCTTGTAGAACTGTCCACTAAGAATGACAGTGATAATCTGATATTGACACTAAAAGTACAGTATGATTGCAACATATTATTGGAGCTCGTCTGATAGAGTTTATTTTTAAACCACAGAAAACTGGAAGAACCACAGGTGCAGAAATTAGGGGGAGAAAAAGAGCGCTTGAAGATGCTGCTTGACATCAGAGTTCTTTCAGTATTCTGTTTTTTTGTTCCCAATTCCAACATCTGCAATCTCTTGTCATCCAAATTTTAATCTCCATTTACAGCAGATTAAAAAACAGATCAGTGCAGCATAGGAACAGGCCCTTTCTGTGCTGAAAATTATGCCAAGTTAAACTGATTTCCACTTCATGGATTTGAACCATATCCCTCCATTCCGTGCAGATTCAAGTGCCTATTAAAAAGCCACTTAAATGCCACTATCGTATCTGCCTCCAACACCATCCCTGCCTGCACGCCACAGGTACATTAAACTCTTTTTTAAAACATGCCTCACACATTTCCTTTAAAAACGTTCTCCCCTCTCACCTTATGCCTCCAATCCACGATATTTCCACCCTGGGCAAACTATCTACCCTACCGACACCTCGTAATTCTATGCACTTCTATTATGTCTCCCCAACAGGTTTAGACACTCCAATGAAAACCAATTCTCTTTGTCCAAACTCTCTTTATAGCTAATGCTCTCTAAGCCAGGCAGCATTTTTGATTAACTACTTCTTCACCGTCTTCAAAGCCCCCACATCTTTCATATAATGGGACAACCAGAAAGTAAGTAAGTAAGTTTATTGGCCAAGTATTCACATACAAGGAATTTGCCTTGGTGCTCCGCCCACAAGTAACAACATGACATACAGTGACAGTTACGAATGACTCAGAAAACACTAAACATTAATAATAATAAAACATTAATGATAAAACACCATTGATCAAACATGTGAACCAACAAAATACCAGATCAAAGAGAGACTACAGATTTTTGGCTGTTGAGTAGAGCAACTACTCATGGATAAAAGCTGTTTTTATGTCTGGCTGTGGCAGCTTTGACAATCTGGAGTCGCTTTCCAGAGGGAAGCGATTCAAAGAGTTTGTGGCCAGGGTGAGAGGGGTCAGAGATGATCTTACCCGCTCGCTTCCTGGCCCTTGCAGTGTACAGTTCATCAATGGAGGGAAGGTTGCAGCCAATAACCTTCTCTGCTGATCAGAGGATTCGCTGCAGCCTCCAGGTGTCGTGCTTGGTGGCTGAGCCAAACCAGACCATGATGGAGAAGGCGAGTACAGACTCTACGATAGAATTGGACCATCATTGCCTGTGGCAGATTGTGCTTCCACAGCTGCCGTATGAAGTACATCCTCCATTGTGCCTTTTTGACTGTGGAGTCGATGGTAGCCAGGAACTTAAAAGACTCCACAGATGTGACTGTGGTGTTGTTGATGGTGAGCGGGGTGAGCTCTCCTAACGTCTACTATCAATTCCACTCTTAAGAGCATTGAGCTCCAGGTTGTTGTCAACTCAATGCCCCAACTGAAGAAGGCAAGCATACCAATACACCTTCTTTACCACTGTTTCTACTATGTTGTCACTTTCAAGGAGTTATGAGTGCCTGAAATTTTACTTCTCGATGCTGACATTTCACAATGTCACTGCTTTGTCTGTCTTTTAGACAAAACTCCACCAAACAAATGCCTAGTAACAGAACTTTATGTGAGTGGACCAGTTGTGACCGGAAACCTCTTATTCTGGTGTTAAAGTTCAGTACGCAAAGATTTTCTCAATTAAGAGTTCTTACAGCTCAAGTGGAATTAGCAAAATCCTGATTAATGTGAAATAAATTTCATAAAGAATGTTATACTTGCATCAACCTAGTCCATTAATCATGATTTCTGCAGACCCAACACAAAATTAAAAAGTTGATAAATCTAGGCCTTAAAGACATATTGCATTTATTTCAAGGTTGTTTAATGCACAACGCAACAGTGGATAGTGCTGGGAGCATTGGTGTAGCAACTCTCTTTTGTTGGTTGGATCACAAAAGTGAATAAGAATGAACTGGGTTACGTTAGTAACTTGAAATCTAACCACTGCAACACTCCCCAACTAAGTGGCACAAGGCTAATTGGATCAAGGATCTAATTTCATTGATTTAAGTGGGCTGCCAGCACCCATCATCATCTCTGTCTATTTCAAGTTAAGACATTGCCCCCTGTGCCTCAGCGGCAGGGAGGGTTGTGAGAGGAGCTAGAATTGCAGCTCTCGGGAGTGCTGTGAAGAACACTCCTGCTGCTGCACAAATTTAACAAAAAAGCATTGCTAATTCTTGAGCCACATCCATTCCCAGAAAACGCTGAGCGAAGCAGGCCCGACACTAAAGGGCAGCAAGGTTTCTCAGAGGAATTTGCTTTGACCGAGCATTTTTAAGCAGGATTAAGGCTACTTATTGGGTTGAAAAAGCCTTGCATTACTTCATGGAATAATACAGCTGCTCCTGCGTTCAGAGCGTCAAGTAATAAATCACAATTCTCAGCAAGGTTGTGCAAAATTCATAGAAATGCAGTCTGAAGAAGGGTCCCAATCCGAAACATTACCTATCCATGTTCTCCAGAGATGCAGCCAGACTCGCCGAGTTACCCCAGCACTTTGTGTCCTTGTACACACAATCCTTTTGATCCACACACAAACAACACTAGTTGCCATTCCTAATTGATTTTATGAAGTATTAGCACATTCTAATTTGCAAACTCAAGATCAGTGTAATATTAGGAATCCAGCATCAACAAAATCACATTCAGAAATTTCAATTTCACGACAACATTTTTTTCTTTTACTGATCGCACGATATTCTAATAATTGTGGAAAATAACTAACTGCTGACTTAGACTCCAAATACTTTTGGATCTGTTAAATACATTAACATAAGCGCAGACTAAAATATGGTTTTACTTTTATTCTGCTCTGACATATTTAATGCATTAATTATCTCACAACCATTGTGCCAATTGAATAATTTCCACATGGAAGACAAAGTGCTGGAATATTTCAGCGAGTCAGGCAGCATCACCAGACATGGATGGGCAACGTTGTGGGTCAGGATCCTTCTTAAGACTGATGTAGGGTCCTAAACTGAAACGTTGCCTATCCAGTCTGAATAGGGATCCCAAGTACTAAATGTCACTTATCCATGTACTGTAGAGATGTTGCCTAACCTGCTGCATTACTCGAGCACTTTGTGTTTTATACAAGATTCCAGCATCTACAGTTTCCTCGTGTGGAATAATTCCCACATGCAGGTATCAAATTTGCAGCCAAACCAGTAAACTGTTGAATATCATTTTTTTTTTAAGCGACATTTCTTTTATTAAAAAAAGGCCAGGGCTTTGCAGGCAGCCACAAGCATACATCGCTTGACATTGACTACATACAGTGGCTTGCAAAAGTATTCATACCCCTTGAACTTTTCCACGTTTTGTCATGTTACAAGCACAAACGTAAATGTATTTTATTGGGATTTTATGTGATAGACCAACACAAAGTGGTGCATAATTGTGAAGTGGAAGGAAAATGATTCATGGTTTCAATTACAAATTACAAATTAAAAAACTGAAAAGTGTGGCGTACAAAAGTATTCAGCCCCCCCGAGTCAATACTTTGTAGAACCACCTTTCGCTGCAATTACAGCTGCAAGTCTTTTGGGGTATGTGTCTACCAGTTTTGCACATCTAGAGACTGAAATGTTTGCCCATTCTTCTTTGCAAAATAGCTCAAGCTCAGTCAGATTGGATGGAGAGCGTCTGTGAACAGCAATTTTCAAGTCTTGTCAGAGATTCGCAATTGGATTTAGGTCTGGACTTTGACTGGGCCATTCTAACACATGAATATGCTTTGATCTTAACCATTCCGCTGTAGCTCTGGCTACATGTTTAGTGTCGTTGTCCTGCTGGAAGGTGAACCACCGCCCCAGTCTCAAGTCTTTTGCAGACTTTAACAGGTTTTCTTCCAAGATTGCCCTGTATTTGGCTCCATTCATCTTCCCATGAACTCTGACCAGCTTCCCTGTCCCTGCTGAAGAAAGGCATCCCCAAAGCATGCTGCCACCACCATGTTTCACAGTGGGGATGGTGTGCTCAGGGTAATGTGCAGTGTTAGTTTTCCACCACATAGCATTTTGCATTTAGGCCAAAAACTTCAATTTTGGTCTCATCAGACCAGAGCACTTTCCTCCACATGTTTGCTGTGTCCCCCACATGGCTTGTGGCGAACTGCAAACAGGACTTCTTATGGCTTTGTTTCAACAATGGCTTTCTTCTTGCCACTCTTCTATAAAGGGCAATTTGTGGAGTGCATGAATAATAGTTGTACTGTGGACAGATTCTACCACCCGAGCTGTGGATCTCTGCAGTTCCTCCGCAGTTACCATGGGCCTCTTGGCTGCTTCTCTGATCAATGCTCTCCTTGCCTGTCAGTTTAGGTGGATGGCCATGTCTTGGTAGGTTTGCAGTTGTGCCATACTCTTTCCATTTTCGGATGATGGATTGAACAGTGCTCCGTGAGATGTTCAAAGCTTGGGATATTTTTTTATAACCTAACCCTGCTTTAAAGTTCTCCACAACTTTATCCCTGACCTGTCTGGTGTGTTCTTTGGGCTTCATGATGCCCAAGGAACATGGTTTGTTCACTAATGTTCTCTAACAAACCTCTGAGGTCTTCACAGAACCGCTGTATTTATACTGAGATTAGATTACTGAGAATCATACCGATTCTCCTCCACTTCCTGAGAAGTTTACGGAGAATCGGTATGACAAGGAGGACTCTCTTGAACTTCTACAGGTGCACAGTAGAGAGCATACTGACTGGCTGCATCGTGGCTTGGTTCGGCAACTTGAACGTCCAGGAGTGGAAAATAATGCAGAAAGTTGTGACCATTGCCCAGTCCATCATCGGCTCTGACCTCCCCACCATCGTAGGGATCTATCGCAGTCGCTGCCTCAAAAACATCATCAAAGACCCACACCATCCTGGCCACACACTCATCTCACCGTTGCCATCGGGAAGAGGTACAGGAGCTTGAAATCTGGAACATACAGGTTCAGGAACAGCTTCTTCCCCACAGCCATCAGGCTATTAAATACAACATCAAACAAGCTCTGAACAATAACAGTCTATTACTATTGCACTTTATCTGTTTATTTATTGTGTACGTATATGGTCTATGGTATATGGACACACTGAACTTTTATCTCCTGTTCTGTATATTTAGTTGTGCTGTAGCAAGCAAGAATTTCATTGTCCTATCTGGGACACATGACAATAATACTCTCTTGTGAGTTACGTTTCTATAGAGAAGGCAGGTACAGGATACAGAGTTGGATGATCAGCCATGGGCTCGAAGGGCCGAATGGCCTACACCTGCACCTATTTTCTATGTTTTCTGTGTTTCTATGTTGACTCTTGAATAATGAATTGCAGATGCTGCCTGATCCGCTGAGTTAAGGGCAAGTCCCACTGTACGAGGTAATTCAAGAGTTCTCCCAAGTTTCCCCTGATTCGAACTCGGAGAATTACGGTAATAGCTGCTCGTAGGTACTCGGGGTTCTCGTGGACTTTTTACAACATGTTGAAAAAACTTCACGAATTACCGCGTTTCCTGAGTACCTGCCGTTAGCGTTACGAGCCACTAAGAGACGTCCCGAGCTCTGACGTACCCGCTACATACTTACCACGAGTTTGCTTTTTTTTTTTAAACTCGAGAGAGCTCTTGGGTAAACTCGTATTGTGGGACAGGCCCTTTACTCCAGTACTTTGTGTCTTTTGTTCCCAATCACCTGCCTTTCATTGCATACATTTGCCCACCAATGGGCCCCGAATAAACAAAGCAAGCAACTTGACTAGATATTGGATTGCACATATTTTAATGTGTTTAAACATGCCCAATGCAAAATATAATCACACGAATGCCTAAAATCAAATTTAAAGTGGTTAATGTAGCTTACAAACAAAAAACAAACACTAAAACTGGATCTGCATGAAACCTGCCAGGACATCAGCCAACATTATGCAACTATCATCTACAACCTCTTCCATTTATTCTCTGGTTTTAGCCATACTCTTGCACCTGGGTTGATCTTTCCTTTGAGGTGAAAGTTATATTGATTGATAGCTTGCTTGGCATATGATTTTTTTCAGTGCCGAGAAAGATTTCTATTGTGTCTCCTAATTTCTTGTTCACTAGAACCGAGGCACATTCAGCCTCTATTTTTGAAGAAGTGACTTCACCTACTTTGATTAGTGTCAGGAGCAGCTGGCAAATTGGGCACTGCAATTTGTCAACAGCGCTGGCTTCCCACCCATTGATTGTCCCCATGTCCCATCAAGGCTCAACGTCTGATCTTTCCACCTGCAGGGAAAAGGTGTCCACTTCCACAACAGTAAAATGTGTTGCGGACCATAAGAAGAATTTCCTCATGGTGGATGTCATGTTTCTGAGAAGCACATGTGATTATACCGTGACTATGTTGTTCAGAGGTCCAGGCAACACGTGGCGTTTCTGAAGGTCCTCGGATAGTAGGCTCATCGTTGATAGGCTGCCCTTCTCTTCTGCCTTGGGCCACCCTGAATGGGTAACCATATCCATAATGACACTTCAATAAAGCACTGCCAGAAATATCACTTCTGAAATGAGCAGTTGGTAAAGTACCCACTGTTACTTTAAGTGCACTTAGAGAATCTTGGAGCTGTTTGAGCAGTATAGAGATACCACATGGAAACAGGCCCTTCCGCCCACCGAGTCCACACCAACCAGCGATCCCCGCACATTAAGACTATCCTAAATGCCAAGGACAATTTACGCTTACCAAGCCAATTAACCTATAAACCTGTACATCTTTGGAGTGTGGGAGGAAACCGAAGATCTCAGAGAAAATCCAAGCGGTCACGGGGAGAACGTACAAACTCCGTACAGACAGCTCTTGTAGTCAGGATTGAACCGGAGGCTCTGGCGCTGCAAGCACAGTAAGGCAGCAACTCTGCCGTAGTGCCACCGTGCTGCTCCTTAATTGTTGCACGTGCCAAGGTATAATGAGAAGCTTTTGTTGCGTGCTAATCATTCAGCGAAAAGGTACATCGAGCCATCCACAGTGTACAAATAAAATGATAAAGGTAATAACATGAATAATGTTTAGTGCAAGATAAAGTCCAATAAAGTCCAATCAAAGATAGTCCAAGGGTCTTCAATGAGGCAGATAGTAGCTCAGGTCTGCTCTCTAGTTGTTGGTAGAATGCTTCAGTTCAGTTCAGCAGCCTGTTCCGAAGCTGCCCAGAGCAAATCCTCCAATATCTGCAACAAAACTGAAAGTAGCCACCAACTAGCACAGTGAGCTCCTCATTCTAGTTTAGTTTCACGGTGGAACAGAAGCCATCACTAACAACCAATTCATGGCATAATGGGTGGAAAC
This sequence comes from Okamejei kenojei, assembly GCA_035221665.1. Lineage (NCBI taxonomy): Eukaryota > Metazoa > Chordata > Chondrichthyes > Rajiformes > Rajidae > Okamejei > Okamejei kenojei. Next base: position 51,874,835 of record CM069142.1, read on the forward strand.
TTCACATGTTCCAATTTTGCAGCAGGGTCAATTTCACCTGGGAAATTATCTCCTATGCAAGCTACCCCAATAAATTAAAAACTAAACTAAAAGGCACCCAAAAAATTAAGTACTAAGTAATTGATTCTTGGCCCATGCTTTCTTATTATCCAGATTGAAGAATAATTTCTTAAACTTGTCAGTCTTTTTAACCTTCAAAAGTTGCATAGGTTAGGGAGAGATAGAAGTTAAAATATTAAAAATCCACAACAGGAACCGGCTTACTTATAATTTTCATGGAGGTGGGCCAAGAGACATGGGACTAATCCTCTATCAGCCGCTGGGGTGGTTGCCGAAATATTTTAAGAAGCCTGTATGCTTCTATTGGAACTGCTTCTGTTATTTTTTTAAGAAACCAAGTTTGACCTGATTTGACAGGCCGTGGAAAATGAAAAAAATGTAAGAAGTACTTCAAGGGATGGTTTACACCACTTTCTCAAGTGTTAGCCTCCTCAAGGATATTCACAGCTCTTGTATAAACCAAGACAAGGCAAGGAGGGGTAAATGGATGTTTTTGCAGCGCAAGGCTCAACATTTAATTGTAAAGGGCCTGTCCCAGTGCGGCGACCTAATTTGAGAGTTTAGAAGAGTTTGCCCTAGACTCATACTCGCAGCATGGTCGACACGAGGTCCTAAAAGGTCTTTGTAACTCTCCTTCATGCTCGAGAGTAGTCCCCGCATAGTCGAGGCCTCAGCTAGGTCACAGCGTTTTTTATCAACATGCTGAAAAATGCCCGCGAGTAAAAAACGGTCGCCATGGAAAAAATCTATATTTTTTTACTCCTAGGTTTAATCAAGGTAGCTCATAGTAGGTTGTAATGCTATCGTAGGTAATCAAAGGCAATCAAAGCTAATCAAAGGTAGTCAAAGGTAATGCTCGTTGAGAAAAAAAAGGTAATCCGACCGGTAATGTTAAATGCCCACTAAACTTTATTAAAAGTTGTCTGGCTTCTTAAGAGTCTCCACTCCTTCTCCCTCCCTCCCTCTTTTTTCTCTGGTAACCTCAGCCTCATTTCCATCACTTACCCAGAAAAGACCTTGACTCTTCCACCCAGTAATGATTTATCCACTCTAGACCCCTCTCATACTCTCCACATCACTATCCCATTCCCTGACCAAGTTCGTCATCATCACCACAAAATACACTACATTTATAAAATTATTTTTTTTCCAGTGCTAACTGGTTTGTTTGGCAACAATTAAAACTTTCTCCCCCAGTATGGAAAATCAATTACTCAGGGGCGTGTGGTCAGGGAAGGCAGAGTCTCACCTGTCATACTCCCAATGAAAATAGCTGTTAAGAAAAGTAAAGAAAAATAATAAGAAAATAAATATAAAGATGTTTCCACTGATCTGTGTTATAAATGTCATTTCTATATGAATCAAATAATTTTTTAAAGTCAAAATCGCCAAATTTGCGGAGCTCCACTGCAAATACAGGGAGAGATGAGAGGTGAGGCAGCGATGAACTGAGCCTCCCTCTGATTGCACAACCCCTCAGAAACTGCATGGAGTGCAGGCAATAAGCGTGTGCCTGTTACTATCTCTATGTATGTCACCAATGTAATGTTTGTAAACCCCTTCATTACATGTCCTCACCTTCCATAGTACAGGTAACTTATTTCACATATAAATATATTACATTTGTGCTCGCTGGTATCATCATAAAACTGCAATGAAAAAGCACCAGGGGAGGCAGCGATCACATCTGCCTCACAAGGGGGCGTGTCTTGAGCCCAGTGGAGGGAGAGCAAGTGTCAATTACGTAGGCTCAGCCTATGTAATTGACGCTGCCTCACTCTCCCTCCACGTTAGCGAGCTTCTACAGCGGTGGCGCAGCACTGCATTCCACAGCTGGCGGCGCTGACTTTCCAGCTGCGGGTGGCACTGACTGGTAGGTTGATTAATTGATTTTAGCGGCCGATTCTGAGACTCTGGGCTGCTGAGAGCTCCCAATTGGGCCCCACACTGGAGTAATCTACTCTCGGCTCGGGACCCCGGCATCCACTCCCGCCGCCAGCCCTCTCCCTCACTTCTTCCTTCTCCTCTCTCTCTTTTCCCTTCCCTCCCTTTCTTTCTCTACTTCCCTCCATCCCTTCTCTCCCTCCGTCCCTTCTGTCCTTTCCTCCCAGACACATCACGCACAGACACCTAATACACACACATCACGCACAGACAACTAACACACAATGAAGTTAGGATGGGGTAGTTGCAAGTGCCTCCCCAGCCATTGACATCACCGCACTTAACTGCAATTACTATAGGGCATTTTATTTACACAGAGGGTGGAGGGTTCCTGGAACATGTTGTCGGGTGTGGTGGTTGAGGTAGATATGATAGTGACATTCAAGAGAATTTTTTTGATGTTTTGGCATCATCTTCGGCCAAAGAGCCTGTTCTTGTGCTGTACTGTTCTATGTTCTATCACCCATCTTAAATAGCCATATACATTTGAATGGGCAAGCTTAATTCGTCTTCCATATTTACTGGTATCATTTGGCTAAATACTCAACTTACTGCTATTCCACTTATATAAATGCTAAGCCACTTGGCAATGTGCTGCCATAACTAAATTCCTGGATTATTGTCACAACTCAAACACCAGCTTTAATTTCCACCTACTGCACATGCACATTGTCAGAGGTTGCTGTGCCATTTGCTTATGAATACGAATGATCGCAGATTACTTCAGCACTATTCTTACTGCAAAATTGGGAGAACGTTTCAGCAATAATACTGCACAATATGATCCATCTCTCCAATGACGAGAACCCCCCCCCCAGTTCCAAAGTTCTCCTTTGTACCCCCCCTCCTTGTCATCTCCCTGTCCCCTTTCATCCATGTACCTCCCTCATTTCACACCTCCTCTTCTTTCCTTGTGTTTCCTTTCACCTCCAGCCTTCATCATTTACACCACCTATTTGCCAATTCCCCTTCTCCCATCTCACTTGTATCCACCTGCCATGCTTTGTCCAAACCCCACTACCTTTTCCCAGCATTCTCTTCACCCCACTCCCCCTGTCCATTCCCTTCACAGATGCTGCCTGACCCACTCTTATAATTTGCTTAAGATTCCAACATCTCTCTGGCTCAAGTACTAACAGAACTCATCAGAACTTTTTTCTGATAATATATAGTTGGTTATCTTTCATTGTTTCTTCCTAGGCATCTGAAAGCAACATTTAGTTTACAGAAAACATTCCTACATTAATTTATATTAAACAAATGTTCCCCTGGAGTAGCATGGCCTGATATCCTGGGATATGACCCAACTGTGTGCATAGGAGCCCTTTGTTGTTAAGTGGAGACAAGAGATACAGGTGCTCAAATTTGGAAAAGGAAAACTCAGCAGGTAAGGCAGCATCTATAAGGGGAAAGTTTTGTGCCGTGACCATTCACCTGTACTGATGTAGTCAGTAAATCAAAAGAGAAAATCAAAAGAGAAATTTCAGGTTAAGGATGGGTTCTGCCAAGCGGAGGAGAGTATAGTACAGGGGAACTGGTTGGATCGATGTTCCAAATGTAAAGGGAGAGCTCCAGGCCTTTACGATGGGCAATGGAAGTGTACAGGAACTGGACATCCATGGTTAAAAGGGGGCAATGGAGGCTAGGGAATTGGAAGTTGTTAAAATGATGGAGATTATGCAGGTTTCCCACATGTTGGTGGGAATGCACAGAACAAGGAGGAACAAGAATAAATCAAAGTATGAGGAGATAAGTTCAGTGAGGCAAAAGCAGATTGAAACAATGGGCCTACCAGGGCAGTCATGTTAACCAATCTTGGACTGGAATTGGAAATGGACAGTACAGAGCTGGGGAATTATCAGGTCGGAGGCTGTGCAGGGGAGATCTCCTGATGTGCTGGTATGCGAGACAGTGGCCTATTGATGCATTGGAGGGATCATGGTCCAGAGGTAGCTATGAGGAGGTGTCAGAGATCCGTTGTCTAGAGTCTGCAAAGCAGAGTTCACTCAGCCCCATCATGAACTCTACTGTTGAATGGAATTCACATAGAGAGGGGGTAGTTATGGCGAAAGCAACATCAGAGGTCAAAATTACATTAGAAAGGTGGATCAATGAAAGATTTAAAGGAATGTGGCAACAGAGTGACATAAATGCGATTCAGATTACATCCTGGTGTGAAGACGGTGTTGTACAAATAGTGGCTATTCATCTCCATCATATCATTGAAATTCATGAGTAATCAATGCCACTAACATTTGATAAGAACTTAGTGCTGGCAAAATCTTAAAACGCAAGAAGTAATGGACCAGTAATTACATAAAGAATGTTGTTGCAATATATACTGGAGGAAATCAAAATGCTTTACTGTAACATGTATGAAAAGTGGTCAGATTAACAGACTCTTTGACTAAATTTATTTGGGTGTAGTTGCGTAATTAAACCATAGCAAATAGTTATCATAACAACTTAGATATGTTCCAGCTAATGGCTGAGAGGCAAGTTGTAATTTTAATGGAAATTAGATAACAATCTACAGTAAACAAAGCTAACAGGGGAAAAAAATGTTGTTTGACTGACGGAATTTTAAATTAGTTGCTGCTTGTTATACAGTAATCTCGAGTTTTCTACATCTGTGAGTTTGAAGTGGAAATGTCACCCTTTATTTCTTTGTATTTCTTCCTTTTCTTCACTTTCTGAAGATCGTCATTTGTGCATATTTGTGCAAAAAACCTGGAGAAATAATGGTAAGTACACACACACACTAAAGAAGCCATGATAACACCACAGCAAATTATCCAATTTGAGAGAATTTAGGGAATTTGCAGATAAATCTAAAATAGCCACATCTAATTAAGATTTGGGATTTGAATGTTATGGCATTTCTTAACATGAACTGTCAGCAAGAATGACAGTTGTATCTAGACCAAAGACAACTTCCATTCCACTGTAATCTTTTATTGGCTAATTTTTGTAAGAATTTAATCAGTTTAACCTACTTTTGGAAATGCCGGTTCAAACACTTAACAGACCGGCATGGCAAAACATGGTAATAAAAGAATATTTGAATTCCATGCTGGATATCCTTGTATCAAAAAGATTTAAATCTAGAGATTCCCATGAGCAATGCTCCATAATGTGCAAGGTTAAAATAAAAATAATACAAATGGTTATACAATTTTTCTCAAGAGGTTTCAGCATGCCAAATTTAGCACAAACTACATTTGGATCCTTTTCAGTTGTATTACGGCAAAGCCACTCCAAATATCTGCAATTTTTAAACAATTTTAAAACTTAAATAAATGATAGAAATATTTTATTTCCTAACAACATTGGTTTATACTCCAAAATTTGTACCTGCCTTTGTAAATAATTCACCTACTATTTCCGTGAGCAACTGTTGGTTTCATACATTATATATATGTGGACTTTTACACCGTGAAGCAGCGGTCTCCGTTAAGAAGCGGCCGACTCGGGAGCACCATGCCGCGGAGTGTTCCGATCCACCCTGACGAGAGGGCTTGAACAGCGGACCGTCGGTAACGGCCCCGTTCAAAGGCCCCGACCACGGGTGAACAAAGGAGGAAGATGGCTGAAATTTATTGCTTCCATCACAGTGAGGAATGTTGATTCCACTGTGGTGGATGTTTATGTTAAACTTTAGTTTATGTGCTGTGTGTATTTTTGCTTTTTACCTTGTATGGCAACTCATATCTCACTGTACATGTGACAATTAAATTAAATCTTGAACTATTCCATTAAAAAAATATTTTACTGAACAGTGTTAAGTATTTCTTTACAAAGAATGAATTCAAGAGTATTTCCCATTCGATGTAACTATGATTTTATCATAATTATTTCATTTAGCTGTATGTAATATGGTACACTTGGTATTAATACCTTTTAAATTAATTAAGTATAAAAACAGAAGACAATTTATTTAATTAGCCTTTCACTAAGATGTAATATAATTTTACTTCGGAGTCACGCGAGTGACTACGTGAAGAAGGCCATCCCCACACATGCGAGTCATTACGTCTGATGCATTGCGCAACGACCGACTGGCAGGCGCGTCGCTCCTTCCAGCGGGTAAGTTTAAAAGATCCAGGTAAGTGTTTTTTCAAACAGCTTTAGCTGAAATCGTTGCTCCCGGTCCGGAGTGTGCTTATTCAAGAATACTTTAACTTCAGATTGTGTGCAATATGTCTAAGGTGAAGAGGCGAACCGCGACCAACCCGACTGCGGAAGACCATGGGCCTGCGGGCAGCGTACGACCACCGAATTCACCTATTGAGCCGCTGGCAGAGCAGCCAGCAGCCACAGACTTGATGCAGCCAGAAGGCACCTTGGCTACTCCACGGGAGAGAAACACCACGAAAAAGTCTGTAAGAGCCTTGGACTCTGAGGAGTCGGGCCAGGTGGTGGACGAGTTCCCTCCTAAGGGCAGTGTTACCAGCAGGCTGGCCCAGCTGGAGAGCCTTGTGGAGAGGTTACTCCAGCACGATACGCTCCAGAGGACGGAGCTATCGGAGCCCGGGGAGTTTATTGAACCAGAGGCAGCAGCGCCTGTGTCAGGACTGCGTGATATCTCCCTGTCAGATGACGGGAGCGTACGAGGTCAGTGCTATGCTGACCCAGAGAACGGAGGCACAGTTGGGCTAGAGGGACCATTGTGTGTATTGTCCATTGCATCCAGATTTGCATTCCGAGAATATAAATTATATGGCTTCCCATCCTCTGCAAGAACAGACGATGGAGGAGACCACTGGCAGGTACAATACTCCACAGACTGTGCCTCACTGAGAGTCCCCATAGTAAACCAATCTATATGGGGACACATTGGAGGGAGCGTCAGAGCCCAGGAGGTAAAATTGCAAAAAGTACTCCGGCTCCTCGCCTCGGGCATCACGGCCTTTGCAAGGTCAGTGGAGGGGGCGCCTCTCTCAGAGACTCAGGAGGACGCGATGGCATTAATGTGCAATGCACATTTTGTAATTAACTGGGAAAATGCCATCCGTCCTGCCATTAACCCTAAATTTGCTGGACTTTGTAAACCGGGGACTGTTCAACCCCCAGACCTCCTGTTCGGAGAAAACCTGAGTAAACAGGTGAAAGAATTGGACGAAGAGTCTAAGACTCTAAGTTGGGCTCATGAAGGTGCCTCCAAAGGGGTTGCCTTTTCGCAGATTGTGTCCCTAACCTCAGGGGCCTGCAAAACGGTTCACTGGGTATGGTGGACGAAGTGTGGAGCAAACTACACAGAGGCCTTTTTTAGGGCAGGGCCCCGAGCCGGACCATGTTCAAGATGCGGTGCTCTCCAGCAGTCCTACCCTCCAGACCTCGGGGGCAGAAGCAGCGATGTTACCGCCGGTAAATCCTAAGGTAGGTGCGACCGCAATGGATACATTACAATTTGGGGGGAGATTGCAATTTTTCTTACATGAATGGCAGTGGATAACATCTAACTCGTTTATACTGCATAGTATTCAAGGTTTTCAAATTGAGTTCATTTCCAACTTGCCTCCACCTACTCAGAACACACCTGGCCGCAAGTTTTTGTTTTCACAACAGGAGTGTATTAGTGCACAAAATGAGCTAGACTCTTTGTTCAAAAAAGGTGTAATTGAAAGGGCAAGGCGTGAGGCTTATACAGTTTGCGTCCAATATCTTTACGAGGCCAAAAAAGGATGGAGGATGTAGAATTATCCTAGATTTGACAGAGCTCAACACATTTGTGCAGTATCAACATTTCAAAATGGAAACGTTTGTCACAGCTAAACAACTGCTTTCCAGGGGATGGTATATGGCAAGAATTAACCTCAAAGATGCTTACTATTCAGTGGCCATTCATGAGCAGCACAGAAAGTGTTTGAAGTTTAACTGGATGGATCAGTTCTGGCAGTTTAAAGCTTTGCCTAACGGATTAACTTCGGCTCCCAGTCTATTCACAAAATTGCTCAAACCAGTCGTGGGGTTACTCAGAGCACAAAATCATATTGTCATGGCATATTTGGACGACATTTTAGTCATTGGGAGGACTTTTGAATTAGCTGAATTATCTGTGTCAGCTACAATACTCGTTTTCGAAAAGATTGGATTAATTATCCATCCAGTTAAATTTAAATTGGTGCCATCTAAGATAATTAACTATTTGGGGGGTTCACCATTAACTCACTACACATGTCAGTGACTCTGCCTCAGGGCAAGCAATTAGACTTAATTGAAGCCTGCAGGAAACTCATTGTTGATAATCACCCTTCTATTAGACATGTGGCTCGGGTAATTGGAAAATTAGTGGCAGCATTCCTAGCTGCTCCATTCGGGCCTTTACACTACCAAAATTTACAGCGTGCAAAGGAACAGGCACTTAAGCTTCAGGGAGGTAATTTCGATAGACCCATGCAGCTACCAGCTGAAGCTTTGAGTTACAATGGTGTATACCTAATATTCAGAGCTGCTCTGGTACTATTCTAGTCAATACCCCATCAATTATCCTGCAGACTGATGCCAGTGCACTAGGTTAGGGTGCTACTGATACGGTCTCAAGCTGCAGTGGCAGATGGGATCTGCAGGAAGCATCCATGCTTCAATCACACGGTATTAACAATTTAGAGTTGTTGGGTGTACTCTATGGGTTAAAGGCTTTTTGTACCAACAGGAATCCTGTGCATGTCCAACTTCAGATTGGCAATACTACCACAGTAGCGTACATTAATCACATGGGTGGCAGTAAGTCTGTATCCTGTGATAGGTTGTCCAATCTCCTCTGGCACTGGTGTATTGCAAGAAACATCTGGGTTTCAGCTATCTATCTATTTACCAGGAAGCTATAACACAGTGGCAGACACCAGGTCACGAGAGTTCAATGATAATAAGGAATGGATGTTAAATCACGAAGTGTTCAATGATATTGTCATTCGTTATGGTGTGCCGGATATTGATCCATTTACTTCCTGGCTTAATCATCAGTTACCAATTTATGTGTCATGGGAGCCAGACCCAGGGTTAGTCGCGGTGGATGCATTCTCGCTACATTGGGGTGGTAAATTTGTGTATGTATTTACCCCATTCTGCTTCATTACTCGATGTGTAGCAAAGATCCAGCAAGATTCCGCCACTGGTATTCTGGTAGTGCCAGACTGGCCTACTCAGCATTGGTTCCCTCTGGTTCTAGCCTTAATCACACAGCCCTTTATGGCAGTGCCCAAGAGCAGAAATCTGCTGGTACACCCGGTGACAGGGGAAAGCCACCCTCTTCATGACCGTATAAATTTGTTGGTTTGCGGATTCTGAGGAGACCGTTCCTGGGGCTCGGGCTTTCAGAGCGTACCGTTGATGTCATCACTGCGGCCTGGAGTAAGAGCACTCAGAAACAGTACATCTCTCACATAAGAAAATGGGAGATGTACTGTTCCCGCTCTCACATTTCATACCACTCAGCTACAATCACTGAGGTCTTGGAGTTTCTATCATCACTCTATCACAATAGCAAACTGAGATATTGTGCCATTAACAGTGCCTGCAGTGCTTTGTCCAATTATTTACAGCTGGGGTCAGCACATCACACAGTAGGGTCCCACCCTTTAATATGAAGGGCGTCTTTAATTCCACTCCACATAGACCCAGGTACACTCATATATGGGATGTCAGCGTGGTCCTCACGCTGCTCCGTCAGTGGGCACCAGTCTCATCTCTGTCCCTACACCATCTGACATTGAAAGTAGTTGTGCTCATGGCCCTGGCCTCAGCACAATGGGTCCAAACACTGCAACTTGACAGTATAAGTTCGTCTGGCAATAATGTCACCTTTTTCATTCGGGATCTCGTCAAACAGAGCAGGCCAGGGGTACTAGGGCTCAAGTTGAGTTTCATGGCATATCCCTCAGATCCACAAGTGTGTCCGAGGGATATGCCATGAAACTCAACTTGAGCCCTAGTATTGTCCATAACCCATTACATTAAGGTCACTAGGAGCATGAGAGGCTCGGAACTCTCCTTTTTTGTCAGCTACACCAAACCTCACAAACAGGTTACGGTGCAGACCATCTCTAGATGGATCAAACAGGTTCTGGCGTGTGCAGGAGTGGACACTGACATTTTTAAACCTCATTCCACCAGGGCTGCATCAACATCAGCAGCAAAGGTCATGGACGTACCTCTTGACCAAATTCTGGCGGCTGCGGGATGGTCGAATGATAAGACGTGCCAGAGGTGTTATAATAAGCCTGTCGCCAGATCGGGGGGTTTTGCTGATTCTGTTTTAAGTTCTGTTTCACAATTTCCCCCTGGGTGAGAGGGGTCACCGTTTGTTTTTCTTTTCTGTTATTAAACCATTACTATTGTTAAAACATGTCATGTTTGAATGCATTAATTTTTCTCACTCATCCTTGTCAATTGATGCAGCTGTGATGCGTGGACTCGTTCCTCGGCATGAAATCACAGACCTTCAAAGTCTTCACGTGGTCACTCATGTGACTCCGAAGTAAAATAGTAAGATTAAATGAAAAGTTTGAAGTTTGATCGTTATTTTATGAGGAGTTACGATGACGGATTTCGTGCCCTCCGCTCCCTACCCTCGTAACTTAACGATTATCTGGTAGTTCTAGTCATCTATAATCTTACTATGTTAGTTCAACAACTGTTATCTGTGACTTCACACCGTTGCTTTGGAGATTGACGCGCATGCGTGGGGACGGCCTTCTTCACGTAATCCCTCATCGTAACTCCTCATAAAATAACGATCAAACTTCAAACTGGTAACGTCTTGTTTAATCTTACTATTCTCTTGCAAGCACTCTAATGGGATTGTACAATAAGACCCCCAATAGAAAGCGGAAGATAGAGGGATAGTTATGTAGACAGTTTATGGAAATACAGCAAAGCAGCAGGGTTGTCTTAGTTTTAACTTTAACTTTCCTTATGTTGACTGGGACTTGCTCAGTGCTAAAAGCTTAGATGGGGCAGACTTTGTGAGGTGCATCCAAAAGCGTTTCTTGAAACAATATGTGGATAATCCAACCTGAGAAGGGAACATACTGGACCTTGTGTTTGGAAATGGGCCTGGCCTGGTGACTGGTCAGGCCAGGCCCATTTCAGTGAAAGAGCATTTGGGGGATAATTAGCAAAAAAAATTCAGATCCCTTTTGAATTGTGTTACTGCAAAGTGACTCAATACATTTGAAGATTTGGAATAGGGAGGAGGTTAGACCTTGCAGAAAATGTACTTAACGGAAGCAAGGCAAACTGCAACATAATTGGACAGGAGCACAGGAAAGTACACTGGGAGCAGTTGTTATTCGGCAAATCTACATCTGACATGTGGGAGTCGTTTAAAGGCCAGTTCATCAAAACTCAGAAGCAACATTTTCTGGGGAAGGGGAGGGATAACTATGGCAAAATAAGAGAACCTTGGATGACCAAAGAGATTGCAATTTAACATAAGGAACTGCATATACTGGTTTACAAAAAATGGCACAATATGCTGGGGTAATTCAGCAGTTCAGACAGCATATCTGGAGAACATAGGTAATGTTGCAGGGCCCTTCTTCAGGCCAATTGCAGTGTGAGAGGGGGAGGGGGTGGGGGGGGGGGCGGGGGGTGGAGGAAGGGCAGGACAAAAGACTGGGTGGATTGGGGTGTTGACAGGCAGATGGTTGGATAAAGACCAGAGATTAAATGGCACAAGGTGCGAGGAGGATTGAAGAGCTGCAACTTGCGAAACTAGTGGAAGGAATGTAGGTGGAAGAGGGGAGAAAGAGGTACAAATCCAGGTGGGGCATAGGGGAGAAAGGAGGAGAAAAGAAAGGGAGGGGTGGAGGTCGAGGGGAGTATTTTATTTACCCAACATTGGAGAATTCAATTGTGGTTAAAAGGAGGAAATGCATGCAAGCTTTAATAGGATGGAATCAGACTGAGCCCTTGAGGGATATAGAGGAGCAAAAAACTCAAGCGGGTGATTTAAAGGGCCAAACGAGGTCATGAAATGGCACTGGTGAGTAGAGATTAAGGAAAATCTCAAATCTTTATTAACTACATTATAAAAGGGTAAATATTCCCTGATCACAATACCCTAATGCCATCATGCAAAAAACAGGGAAAAGGTATGAGTGCTTTAGGATAAAGGAGGGAATTTATGCCTAGAGTCTGAGGATATTGGTGACAAGTACTTTGCATTGGTTTTCACCAAGGATAAGGATATGGGGGACAGAGAGATCAGTGTGGAGAGTACAAATATGCAAGGACAGTTTGTGATTGGTGTTGGGATTCTTGAAGAGCACAGAGGTGGATAAATCCCCAGGACCTAATGGCATCCATTGCAGGTTAATGAGGAAGGCAAGAGAGGAGATTGCAAGAGTCTTGACGATGATCTTTGCATATTTGCTAGCTACAGCAGAGGTCCAGGAGAGTAGCTAATGTTGTTCCTTTATTTAAAAAGGTAAGTGAGGAGAATCCAGCAAATTGTGGGTCAGTGAGCCTCACATCAGCGGTATGGAAGCTTTTGAGATAGGATTTTACTCCCAGTTGGAAGAGAATGGTTTATTTGGGGAGAGTCAGCATGGCTTTATACACAGCAGGTCTTACTATACTATCTTGGTTGAGGTTTTTGAGGAGGTGACGAAGATAATCAATGAGGGTAGGGCAGTGGATGCTGTCTCCATGAATTTTAGTAAAGCATTTGATAAAGTCCCCCATGATAGGTTGATCCAAAAGATTAAGATGCAGGGAATAAACAATGATTCGGTCATTTGGATTCAGAACGGATTTACTGATAGAAGACAAGGTTGACAGTGGTATTTAAGAGACTTAGTGATGGGCAGATGAATATGCAGAGAATGGGGGAGATATGGGTCATGTACAGGCAGCTAAGTGTTAGGCGTGGCATCATGTTCCACACACACTGTTGGCTGGACGGCCTGTTCTATGTACTAGATTCACTTTCCTTGATGAATAATTCCTTTTAAACAAATATTTAACCTGGCTTTCAAGGATGCAAGATCATTATCCCCAAAAGGTGCAAATGAAATCCTATATTTTGTTTGTGATTATTTGTGATGCATTTGATGTCACTTCTGAATTTATGGTGACAGGCCAGTCATTAAAGTGGTATTTATTTATCTCCACAGAGAGTGCATGCATCACTAATTCGTGTTTATGTTCTGACTCAGTTGTCAGAGAAGTTATAAACTTTCTAATAGCCCCAAGGGACACATTTTTAAACATGGCACAAATATTCTTTGTACATGAAACAGTCTTCAGATAACCGATGCTGAACTTTGGTAATTTAGCATGGTGTACTCCAGTCATCTGGTGCCAGTCATCTGGTGGGACCAAATTCACGTATTGAATCGCTCAAGAGGGACTCTTGATTCCTTGGAGAGATCAGGGGAAATCAAGAACCAGAGAACATAGGTTTTAGGTGAAGGGGGAAATATTTAATAAGAATCTGATGGGTAACTTTTTCACTCAAAGGGCGGTGGGTGTATGGAATGAACTGCCAGATGAGGTAGTTGAGGCAGGGACTATTACAATGTTTAAGAAACAATTAGCTGGTACATAGATAGGACATATTTAGAGGGATATGGGACAAACGTAGGCAGGTGGGACTGGTGTTGCTGGGACACGTTGGTTGGTGTGGACAAGTTGGGCCTAAGATTCATACAGCGTGGAAACAAGCCCTAAGACCATTATTGGTGAGGCAGCTGAAGATGGTTGGGGCCAAGACACTTCAGTGAGAGACACCTGCAATGAAGTCTAGGAAGATCAACCTCCAGCAACTACAGCAATCTTCCTTTGTTCACGATATGTTGTGAGCCAGTGGAGAATTTTCCTTTCAATACCCACCGACAGCTGTCTCATCTCGAGTCCCGATGCTACACTCAAACACATGCTGCCTCTGTGCCTAGGGAAGTCATTTTCACTTTACCTCTGGAATGTAATTATCTTTTTATACTTTTGAATCAAGTTTGCAATAAGATCTGAAGCCAGGCAATCTTGAGTCATCATCACCTGGACATTGATGAGTAGAATCTGGCCATCGATGAACAGAATCTGGACATCGATGAGTGGCCCCAGAAGAAAACTGAGCAGGCTCAGTTTGTTATGGTATAGGAGTAATGGACATAAATGGTTGATTTACTTATGAAAGGTACTGGTGAGACCACACCGGGAATAATGAGGTTTGCTATATTGATACCCAGATTGGGCAGATTGTTTCATGAACAAAGGTTGAATACGCTTGGCTTGTGTCCAGTAGAGTTTAGCACAGTCAGAGGTGATTTGATTGAAATTATACAAGTTCCCAAGAGATCCTGATGGGTGGATTTGAGAGGATGTTTCCTCACATGGAAGAATTTAGGGTTCGAGACAAGATGACAAGTTTCATTCTCAGAAAGGGGGGGGGGGGAGTCTTTGGAACTCACTTCCTCAAGGAGCAGCGAGTGTCTAAATATTTTAAGGCAAAGATGGATAGGATCTCGATAATAGCAAGGGAGCGAAAGTTACTATGGATGGGTGGAACACAGGTTATAGTCAACTCAGCCATATTTAATTAAACAGTAGAGCTGGCTCAAAGGGTTAAGTGGACTATTCTTGCTTCAAATTCATTGGTTTGCACGTGGCTTTTATGATTGAACATGATTGCAAACGTTGGAACCTTTTATTTGTCAATCATGTGCTGGTCTCCGGCACTGTTGAGGGTAGAAATATTCTTGGAGCATCCTCAATCCCATCAGCAGTTAAATTGCCAACCTCCATTCACGAGGAGATGTGGCAGGAATGCAGACCTTTGATATGTCCGCTCTTTGTGGGATTGCTTTGCTCTGTCTACAGCAAGCGGCTGTTTAGCACACATGTGTGTGAAGCATCCTCCAGCAATTGTACAGTTTGAGTGCGAGCCGAGGGAAAATCCTTCTTTAACAGAGAAAAGAATGTATGAGGAATGCTCATACTTTTCATAAACCTTTTACAACTATTCATGCATGTGAGGTTGTGTCTGCTTTGTCAGAATGGAAGACAATGATTTTCGACCCTTTTTTATTTTTTGCCTTGGACAGGCAATTTGTTCATCAGTCTAGACACAGTAGCTGGAGCGTTAACTCAATACTAATCCAGTGACTAACTAGTGAAAGCGAGTGAGAACTGCCCATTCTGCCAAGTGAGGTAAAGTGAAGAAAATAAAAACATTTAGCATTCCCCAAGACAGTCTCAGTAGGAAAAACGGAATTGTGCCAATTCAAGGAGCCAAAGGAACAGTGAGAGCAGGAAACATACTGAAACAAGATGGGACTACATAAAGGAGCAATAGTGGTCAGTGAATACTCATGCCTTGGGATGAGCCTTTAAATACATCTGTCTGAATAATTCTAAAGTCCAAACATTTGAATTGCCTGCACCAATTATGTTGAAATAATGAGACCAACATGTGAATGGTAGACAGGACACTCTGAACCACCAGGGATTCAGATGTGAGGAGCAGTTGTTTTTGGTACATCAGCAGGGATCAAGCATGCCCCTCCTTCACAGACCACCCCTGACTGGATACTGTTATCCCACAACCTAAACACACAGTAACAAAAGCTCATATGAACAGTCTTTTCCATCCATTAATTTTCAGCAAGAACTCCTTTCTCTAAAACAGCTGAAAGACAGAGAGCACCACTTTTTGAAACAAAAAGCAAAATATTTTCTCCTCAATGCAATGAGGCAGCAATCCCACCAATACTGAGGCAAGTAGTGAGTTCAGAGACATTTTGGATACTACAGGAAATTAGCCCGAGGATTCTGGTGAAGTATTGTCCCTCATTAGAAGACATTTAAAAAAAAAAATGTAATGCTGCCTTCTCCAAATCACTGTGGATCTTGATGTGCATGCCCTTGATTTCACTAAACCTTCAAGAGATCAGGTGTACGTTTTCTCCACCAGACCAATACGAACAATTATACTGAATTGTCGTACTGAATCAGCCTAAGTCTGAATATTTCCAAAGCAAAATTTTATTTAGCCTTGTTCGGACCAATTTGGTTTTGAATTACAAACTCTGGCAGAAGCAATGCATACTCAAAATATTTCCAGACATGTTAAAGTTGTAGTAAACGTATTTAGCACAACTCTTTATAAACTTGTTCCCTCAACACATACTGAAGCTGCATCCCACTGTATGTGTGTGTGCGTAACATGTAAAAAATCAGAATATCTTGATCATTGTAATTCATGGATTCTTTAAGTGTTGCTTACATCATTTAATCATAATGATAATTTCTCTTAATTCTTGGGCCTTTCCCTATACATTTCCAAAAGTAATACAATTATATCTCTGTAAAAAAAACTTTACATTATTTACCACATTGCAGTAGCACATAGGATCCATTTTGAGTCCAGTCGCTTGGCGCTATGGGGTGGTAATATTCTCAATGCCGGGTGGCTGGCTTTACTACTCTGTTAACTGTGGCAAGACAGCTAGCCGTGTTTTAAAAGGGGCCTACTAGCAGGAGTGCAAAGTGACTGACCATTTTAGGAACTCGGCCAACTCTTCATATGGAAATTATGCTCCAATGCTGTAACTTGGATCCTACTTGCCTTCCTATGTAGAGCCTACAGGACTCAGGAAGTGAGAAATGAACCTCCAGAATTTAGTGCACTGCCATTTCCATGGGCTTCAAAGGAACAAAACTCAAGACTCATGCACCAAAAAACTTGGAGCCTTGGTGCTCTGAATATCTATATGCTGCACCTTAATTTACACGACATAAAGGCCACAACTTCAAAATCATGGCTTTTTCATCTCCAGAAAGGGCAACCCAGCTCCCTGCAACCCTCTGGTAGTCAACCACCAAAATGTCTTTTAAACCAAAATATCTTATGAACTGACAAAAAGAAGACTTCAGCGCGGTCATTATCACCATTTTCTGTACAATTATGAGATAAACATGATAGATTAGTACTTGTTTACCTATTCTTGATTCACTTTAACTGCAAGAAAATGTGAAGCCAATCTGAACAATTCACTAGATCCCACCATTCAGTCTAAATAAGCAGTTTATAAAATTAAACACTTTATTCTGACATTGCCAGTACTATTCATGGACTATTGCACTTTCAATGATACTTTATTGTAATATGTATCTAGGAACAGTTTTGCACACATCCCAGTAAAATCATGTAGCAGACCTCACCTAAGCATTGCACAAATGTCCCCACATTTTGACAACGACAAAGTTACAAAATTTACAAAAGTTACGAACATTTATATCTACTAACAGCCACCGCATGTGGCAGCAGGCCCCCCTCTCCTCCTACCCCACCGGATCCCCCTTCGTTCTCAGTGGGCCCCCCGCCAGGTCCCCCCTTCATTCTCTGCAAGAATTTGTATTATTCAAATAAGCTGACTGTGCTATGCTTTGTATGTTAAAGGATACTATAAATTAAAGGTCATGTTAAATCTATTTTTTTTTTTAGAAAAAGAGGTTTAACTGGACCAAGCCTTTGATTTCAGCTGTCAAAATGAAAAAAGCTAATATTCCTTGGTTCTCATTCAGATCAATAGAAGACTTATGTTTTGTAATACAGACCTCTACGTCAAAATTTAAAAAATGCAGATACAGGTAACTGCAGCTGCTGGAATCTTGAGCAAAACTCAAAGTGCTAGAGTAACTCAGTGGGTCAGGCAGCATCTGTGAAAGGATCTGATATAAGCACTGTTTTAAGTGGGGAACCTTCTCTAGACTGAATCAGAATGTGTAGTCGCATATCCTTTCCCATTTGCAGATGCTGCCAGACCCGTTGAGTTACTCTAGAACTTTATGCTTTGCTCAAGATCAAAAATGTGCCTGTCCACATTTGCAGTAGCGCAACAGCTGACATGGAATGCAACAGACACAGACTATGTTGAAGACCATGTCTCAGGAGCAATAAGGAAACATTTAGCCAAACACATTTTTACACAATATCTTCTGTGGAGAAAGGAATAGGATTAACATTTAAGGCTGACGACTATTCCAATAAGGTTTAATGGATCAGAAATATCAACTTTCTCTCTCCACCGGTGTTGCCTGACCATTCTTAGCAGTTTCTGCTTCAGATTTGTTCCATCGGAAATATTTTGCTTGTGAATACAATATATCCTACAGAAGTACCCATGGTGGGAGGAACCAAGAGAAGAATCTATATTTAGTCACATACAGATCTGAATAGCTCAAAAGCTAGAGTGGATGGGATCTTGAATAGCTCGGGTTAACAAGTTGGATGAAAGTAATATTACTTAACACTTCATCTTCCAAGCACCCCACCTCTATGTTCTGACAATGATCATCCAATATAATCCATTCTCTTAAAACACGTTTGTTGCTTGATGGGAAGATTATTGAATATTAAAACAAGTAACTTTTCACATCTCAGTATTTATATACTCAAAAAAAATGTATGTGTTGAAAGTGAATGAACAGACAGAACCTTTCCTTTTAAGAACAGTAGGATTTTTTTCCCCAGGACGAGTGCCCCAGAATTAATCTTCAATTTCTGCAAACAATCCTGGAAGATTGTCAATTGCAATGAAGCCTTAAAACTTAGACTTTCAATCTATGTTTCAGTCTTTACCTGATTCCCGTGATCTCTAATTTCACATGTGAAAGAATGAATTCACACATTGTAGATGTTATGACTAAGCTGCAAAATTCCTGAGGAAATTGATTTCCCCCCCAAAGACATGCAGCAGAAAGGAGACCACACCAAAGTTTCAAATTCTGCACCTTCATAAAGGGCCTTTGTTGAAGCACTCATGAAGAAAGGAAGGGGGGTGGAGAAGGGAGTTTTCAGGAACGTCGTAAGGTTAATTGAAGGGTACAAAGTACTACACTGACTGGACTCCAGCCCCTCGCTCAAGTTCAAACTACAGTTTGAGTAGTTGCACCTTCTCGTCTTAAAAAGGAAAAGGTTTTAACATTTCACTTGCATCCAATACATGCACGTCTAAAGTATATAATCATCAAGATGTGCTAGAGGACCATGACAATTAAATAAAGCCAAATACAAAGGCAGTAAGGGGGTGGAAGATTGCAACCTTCACGTGGTCTGCCCTGCTTCGACTAATGCAATCAACTCGACGTGGACGAACGGAAGATCAAATAGAACAAGTTGTCCAACAACTTTAGGCTGTGCACGCCACACGAAAGACGAAGAAGAAAGGCAGTAAGAAGACACACAAACATCTGGATCAATATATCAACATCTGACTGAAATTTACCATGACGCAATAGAGTTAGTGACATTATAGCAGAAATATATCAAAATGCAATGTTTAAACGTTTTCAGGTGCATGGAATTTTCTTTTCTTTCAGAAATCTACTTCCTAAAAACCAAGGTAAAATTCCAATCTCCTGGGCACTATTTTGTCAGTAGAAATATGTTAGTCAAAGTATTTGTTATCAAACATTCTACTGGTTCTTGACTTCAATCCTTTATTCCCACACCTTGACCTGTGAACCCATTAGTGTCACTGAAAGCTCAGATCTCAGCTCGACTGATGATTTTAAGAAAGACTCATGTCCTGTAATGTTAGTAGATGTGCTACTATATAGTGTTTTGCCTCCCTGATTTCTTGAATGTGAAGTGTGACATTGCAAGTGGAAGACACAATGGCAAGTGGCTACCTGCTGCCCTAGGTTCACACACATTTTTGCATTAGTTAGAAACAACAACAACGAAAAAGAATAAAGTAAGACTCACAGGGACAATCGCCTTGAATAAAAGCGACGTGATTTTAATAGCTGGCGGCTACATCCTTAACAACTTGACCAGCAATGTTTGGTGGTAGCAGAACTCTTACCTTGGGCGAAGCGTGATGCGAGGAAAGGTGTTCACAGGCTCAGTACAGCACCGGACTGAGAAAATGCTCTGCACGGCGCCTGCCGGCAACGTACTTGGCTTATATGTGTAAATGGGAGGCGCTGCTCGCCATGGGGAGGTGGGCGAGGCAAGGCAGGGGAGTGGTCTGGCAGGCAGTTTGGGGACAGAACTTGTGCCTTACCCGGGGATGAAAGGGAATGCACGGGTGCGGGCTGCAACGCAGGAATACAGCAAACAATGAAAAGGAACGCTTCTAAACCATCCAAGTTTGGCGACTGGTTTAGAAGTACTTTATTTATAAGACAGTCCGATCGTTCCTTTCTGCTCCCTCCTACTGTTTGCCGCAGCCAATTCAAAGCAGCCGCTTTTTTCTCTCCTGACAACTCTCACTTCAGGAAACAGCTGTAACTTCTGCTAACTTTTTTCCTGCTTGCACAAGTTTCTGGTCAAAAGAAAGACAATTGAATTGAACGAAAATGATAGAAGTAAAATGCGACGAAAAATAAAGAAATTCGCGGGCACAAAATGAAATTAGCAACAATGCTCCATGCACTTGTGCAACAGTCCGTCAGTAAGCTAACTGGTTAATTTAATTGCATACAGCAAGCGCATGACAAGGATAAAACGTGCTACAACTGAATATTCACAACTAATTCGAAATGGATTTTTACGTGTACTTCAGGTTCCAAAATTAAATGTTTGCAAAATCTGTGCAACTCATTACCTGTGAATATCCAAGGTTACCGGTTAAAAATTAGTTTTTAACTAATTTAATTCCTTTTAAGTTTTTAAACCATTTGTTTACTTTTGCATCGCCTAAGTTTTTTCTTGCCAAACAATTAAAGGACAGTAGAGCTTTTTAGACATTTTAAGATAAATATGCAGATATTTGAGAGAAGCAACGTGACTGTGTGGGAGTGTATGAACGTGGAAATGTTGGTAAAACGTGTATCAAAATATATTTGCTTTTGTGTGCGTGCATGCACAGGAATGTATGCTTTATTTCATGCGGTTGATTTGTAACATCGATTATGTCCAGTCCAATGTAACTAACCAGTCAAATTTCTCTCCTTTACATTAAATAATATAGTTTATTCACAAAACTATATGTGAATACAGTTATGAAAAAAGGAACAAGACATTGCCCCCTTTCAAGTTACCAATCACCTAATAATATTCACTTACAATATGACAATATGTCATCCGTTTTTCTGTCACAGACAAGTTTGAGAGATTATTATGCAGCTCCTTGTTATCTTGTGTGGAATGATCTAAGACTGTGGTCTTTTGTCAGACCACTTGTGGCTGCATCACACTTCTCTGTGGTCTCAGCAATTAGCTCTGCATCTTGCATTGTGCCCGCTTACAGCACTTGGTTGCAGAAACCGCCTTCACTTGAAAAAGAGCATAATTTGGGAATACCAGCCTTCACTGCGTTGATGGAGACACAAAAGGGCATGCAGATGCCAAAATCTAGAACAAAAATCAAATTGCTGGAGGAACTTGTCAGGGCAGGCAGCATCTTTGGGGGCAGAGATATGGGGGACATTTCAAGTCGAGATCCTGCATCAGGACTGCCCCCACAAATGTCTGAAGAAGGGTCTCGACCCAAAACGCCACCAATTCCTTCTCTCCAGAGATGCTGCCTGACCCACTGAGTTACTCCAGCATTTTGTGTCTATCCACAGATGGTGCCTGTTCATCAGTGTAAATTGAGAAATGTAAGTAAAACAGCACCAGATGAGTTTTTGTAATTGATTAAGTTCAATTAAAAAACAAATTGAACTACTTTGATTTGGAAGGTGTAGGCTAGATGTTCAGAGAACCCAATGCCTCAGTCTTGTAATTTCCATCCTGAGACATGTTAAATCCACTCCATGTCCCAGAGAAAATGAACTCTGTTTCCCCTACTTTGATTTCAAAGTTGCCAGCACTTTGGGTTTCCCACAAGTATGGGTGGATATTGTTTGCTCTTATGTCCCATCAAGACTCAAGTCTAGAGGTTACCACCAGGACGAAAGGTCTCAACTTCCTCAATGTAAAGCGTCTCATGGATAGTGGATCGTGATCATGGATCATTCCCCCCTAATAAATGCCTTATGTTTAGAAGCATACTTACTGCTTTGTCCTTCGTGACTCTGGACTGTCTGATACTTTCAGTGGCTAGAAGTGCCAAGAGTTGTAACTCCTTTTTCCGTGGCTCCTCGCATTCCAATCATAACCCTCAGCAAAGTACACTGATAACTAGATAGAGTCCAGAGAATGCAGAGAAAGGGACCAGTGCAGTGATCATAACACAAGAGTGAATGAATCCCTTCTCCTATTACTTTATTGTAATGATATGCTACAATGTCTCTTTATTTCCTGATGAGTGGAACCTTATATTAAAAAAATCAGAAAGGGCACTTTACTGTGAGGAATCCAGTCTGCAGGTGAAAACTGTTGTTTTTCACATTGTTCTATTTTGCAGGGACCTCACTTTTGAAGGAGACCACAGTAGCTGCCTCTGCTATGCTGTTCATACAGTTGTGTGGTAGGTCAACTATATAGTGGCGCACAAGATTTCTCCCATTGTGCATCTTGTTAACTAGGAAATTCCTATCCCCTTGTGTGTACACGGGATCTGTTCCCTCTCTGTGCCAGCCTCTGACTCCGTTATGACTTCATTAATATGTGTTGTTATATAGGAAATGAGCCTTTAAGGAATGATTCCCCTCTCTGACTGCTGCACAACAAAATGGTGCAATGTACATTAAAATGGGCGATGCCCTGTTATGATTGTACAAGTCCTTGCTTTTGGGTATAAATCAACTAAAAACACTGTCTCTCACCTGATGTTAACCAAATTTGCAATTTTTTGGTAGTATTGCTGAATGGAACAATGTTTTAATGCACTAAAGCTAGGCGCCATCCAATTTCTAGGTTCGAACTCAATGTTATCTCAGAGGTGGAAGGCAGTAGCGTTTTACTCTTTGCCAAGAAGCTCCTGACATCTAAACTCTTTTTCATCTTCAGCATAACTTCTAATGAAAACATGCAATGACATGTTTTTATTGGATCATAACAGACTTTTTGAAGTCTTGAATTTCATGCAAACCTGCTACCACATACTGAAGTACTATCTTCCAGAGGTTGAGTAGCCAAATAACCTCATGTTGAACTAATACATCTGTCTCATGCAAGCGACTCAACACATTTTTCCTTTTCATTGTATGATGGATGTTAACAATGCCCATCATACAATTTCTCATCTTCTATCCTGCTTTGACTGATTGAAACATTAAACATATCAATCTAATCCCTATATGCTTTCACTTGCTCGATTGCAATAAATATAATTTGACTCAGAAGACTAGATTTTACGTAAGTTCCATGATTCAAAATTAAATTCAACGACAAGTGTTGTTGTTACCTGTTGGCTCTTTGTACAAACAATGATTCCTTGCACAATCAAGGAACTGCAGGTGCCGGTTTGCAAAAAAAGATACAAAGTGCTGGAGTGACTCAGTGGGTCAGGCAGCTTCGCTGGAGAGGTGACATTTTGTGTTGGGACATTTCTTCAGAAAGTGATGAAAACGAACATATTGACATTATTAAAATGCTTTTATTCAATTTTAGTAAAACACAATTTACACTTAGACTCCCACCAAATTAAAATTCTCATCCACACTTCTATATTTCTTCATGGCATTTCATATTTCCATAAACTCCTCTATTTTACAACTCCATTTATTACATTTTCTGGTTTTATTTCTTAACTTTCCTGTTGCATTCAGCGACCTGGGCCACACAACTTTCCGATTGCTCATTCAGTTTTCTTCTTCTCCTTAAAAGCCACTTAACCAAACTATTCAAAACTTCAGTAATCCGGCCTCTTGGGACTTTGACGGTGCCAGATTGGGAAATATTCTAGATTGTTTGAAGTTTGTATGTTCCAATTAATACAACGAGCTGGGGTATTAACTTCCTAAAAGGTTCCTAAAAAGATTGACAATTTCCAGTGAACACGGTAAGTTTAAAGGGTTTACAAAAAGTCAGGTTCGGGAATAGGGCCCCTCATCGGTTTTAGGGGAGCTTGGGAATCGTGTCCCTCAGGAAACATCACCTGGTGAGGCAAATGCTAAACCATCAGGATTTCCCAATGGTCAGATGGAGGATTATCAAAACTTTACTGAATATCCTACTGGCTCCAGCTATTTTTCCCACATGTCTGTAGAAGTGCCTCAGGGTGCATTTTTATGTGAAGGCATCAAAGAAATTTTATTGTATGACTTATTGCAACTTCTGTATCGGCAAATGCACTGCCTTTACAATAGTTTCCACCCTTGGCTTCAAATATAATTTTATCTGAAATAGACTACATTCTCCACCAGATTTAGAAGCAGTGCTGAAAGCCAAATATTACAAATCATTAAAGTTCTGCCAAGATGTAACTCGCTGAGATTAAGAAGTTATTTCATTAAATTCAAGGAGATCTTTTATATTTCTAATCAGGGTTTTGAACGGATTTACAACTATGCACTACTATAGTTGATCTACATACTATGGGTTTTGCATTATCATGGTCTGGTTTACTTAAAACAACTTTAATTCCATTATATATTTAGTGTTCTTGCATCTAATGCTGCAGCAAGTAAAAATATCATTGTTATCCGGTGCATATGACAAGTAAACACTCTTGACTGTTGATTTAAATTGAGTGGGAGAAGGCATAATAATTGTAATTCACTGGGAACTGCTGAAGACCATACAACACTCCAATGCGTATACCTCCTTTCAAGTAAAAAATTCATGCTAACAGATAAGAAATGCAAAATGGCAATAGTATTGAGGAGGAACCGTTATCATTACCATACACTTGAAGCATTTAGTCCCATCAATCGCCATAGCTAAATTCAAAGTTTGACACAAATGTTATATTGTCCCTTAATATTGAAAGATGAAAAAAAAAAAAAAAACCACAATAAAACATCCAAACAGCTGCCTGCCTGTATGTAGTTCATTTTTCAAATGGTCCTACCTAGGTCATGGTTCCCCAAGAGCCTGTTGCCCATGTGGCATTTTTACACTGCAAAGTTAATGGCACATCCTCTAACATCAGTCAAACATGTTCAGTTTACTTTATTATTGTAAACAGTGAAAAGCTTTTAATTGCATGCTATCCAGTCAGAGAAAAGTCTATACATGAATGCATTCAAGCCATCCACAGTGTACGGATAAAGGGGTCAACATTCAGTTATTATTCCCATATATCTATCTATCTATATTATACTAATACTCTTCCCTTTGTTCTCAACATTCTAAATTTCCGTGTGTATGCATTGTGTTGGCTTTCTTTTAATCTCCTTAATTTGTATCTTCTTCCAAAACGCTTGGCCACAGCATTCCCATTTTCGCACATGCTCCTCGCATGTTTTCTCTCGACGGGATAAACATCTTCCCATCGCATTCCAACCTATATTTCCAAAGTTTTTTAAATTTGAATCATATATTTCAAAAAATTAACTGCTTTTCAGTGGGAGACTCTTGCAGCACTTTCCATTGATGATGTCATAGTGCCACCTCACAGATGTGCAATCACAATGGATCTCATTTACATATGACATCACAATGGGACAGGGGTGGGAGATTGCAACCGTCACGTGTTTCCACGAATGCAATTAACTTGGTGTGCATAATCATACAAGATGAAATAGAACAAGTTGTCCTCCCCCTCCCTCTCAACACCTATCTACCCCCTCGCTATCTACCCCCTCCCGCTCTACCCCCTCCCTCTCTACCCCTCCCCCTCCCCCTCTCTACCACCACTCCCTCTACCCCCTCCCTCTCTCCCCCTCCCCCTCCCCCTCCCACTCTACTCCTTTCCCTCTCTACCCCTCCCACTCTACTCCCCTCCCTCTCTATCTACTCCCTCTCTAACCCCCTCCCTCTCTATCCCCTCCCCCTCCCTCTCTTCCCCCTCCCCCTCCCCCTCCCTCTCTGTCCCCCTATCCCTCTCTGCCCCCAATTCCCTCTCTGCCCCCTCTCCCTCTCTACACTCCCCTCCCACGCTAGGGAGTGGTGATTATTGGGAACTATGGGTGAGCATAGCCTTCGGGAACCAGCCCTCGCCTGTGACACCGTAAGTCCTCCTACCCCTCAATCTCTACCCCCTCCCCCTCCCTCTACCCTCCCTCTCTACCCCCCTCACCCTCTCTAACCACGCCTGCACAGTTGGGGGCTATGCATGAATGGATAGGGTGGGGGATGGGGGAAAAGGAGCAAATGAATAACACTTATATAATATCAAGGGGGGAGGTAGTGTGTGTGTGTGGGGGGGGGGGGGTTGTTAGTGTTTGTTTGAGATGCCACATCGCATCTCAAACCCCGCATCTGCGCGTTGAGGGGACAGGACCCAACAAGTCCCACTTGGTCTAGTCTATATTACTAAAAGTCTGATTTTGACCACTTCCTGTTGTTCTAGATAAAACGCTGCCACTTACGGCTGTGATTTTTGGCCATCTTACTCAGAGTCCCCTTCCTCTGCGCAGAAGAAGAGGATTTTTCCCATCAATTAAAAATAAAAGAGTTATTAGTGTTTAAAAAATGTTGAGATTCTCTCTCCTGAAGGCCAAGCCCCTTCCGGTGGGACTATAAAACCCGGAGGTGTTGAGTGCCTCAGTCAGTCTCTGCAAGATGGGGGAGCGAGAGGGTCACGTCTCTCAATCTGAGCTGTGAATAACACTGAACACATGTCTACTAAACTGTGTGTGGTTTTACTGACCTGTCAGTGCCCTTAATGTGGTTTGAAAATATAGTTTGGAAATGCTAAAGCTGTGTTGCCTTTGGTTTGGAAATGCTAAAGCTGTGTTGCCTTTGGTTTGGAAATGCTAAAGTTGCCTTGACTAATTAAAGTTGCCTTGCCCAATTAAAGTTGCCTTGCCTAATTAAAGTTGCCTTGCCTAAATAAAGTTGCCTTGCCTACTATATAATTAAAAGTCTAATCTTGACCACTTCCTGTTTGTGATTTATATTGTTTTTAGAAAAAAACGCTACCATGTACAGCTGTGATTTTTGGCCATCTTACTCAGAGTCCCCTCCGCTCATCAGGTGCCGAGGATTTTTCTCATGGCTGAAAAATAACGGTTATTAGTGTTTAAAAAATGTTGAGATTCTCTCTCCTGTCAATCACGCCATGAAGGCCACACCCCTTCTGGTGGAAGGGGAGGGACTATTAATCCCAGAAGTGTGGGCATGGTTCAATCTCTGCAAGATGGAGGAGGGAGAGGTCACGACTCTCTGTCTTTAGTGGTCTTGCACCCTGCTTGAAATGGTATGAAACTGCACTTGAATTTGGTGGCCTTGCACCCTGCTTGAAGTGGTAAGAAGCTGCACTTGAATTTGGTGGCCTTGCACCCTGCTTGAAATGGAATTTCAAGGAATAGCCGTGAGTCAACTGCCAGCCCACCAGCCGTGAGTGAGTGAGTGCCAGCATAACAGGCTTGTGTAACTGAACCGCCAGCCCAAGAATTCATTCAGCCCACAATGTCCATACTAGCTCTCTGGAAACCAGTCCCTTCAGCCCACAATACCCATACTAGCACTCGAGAAAGCCCCCCCCCCCCCCCACTGGCTACCAATATTGGAATTGGTGGAGAGGCTGAATATTACGTTGGGGGACCAGCCCTCCCATATGATGCTTGGACCCAACAGGTGCCACTTAGTCTAGTATATAACTAAAACTCTCATCTTGTATGTATGCATGTATATATATGTCTGTTTGTTTGTATGTTCCCGAAATGCAGCTAAAACGGTAAACGATAGAGCAACAATTTTAGGCCCACCTTACTCACCATTCGCCTGGGGTGTGCAGTAGCAAGTTTTATTCGATTTGACAAAGTAATTCCCTTTAAACACTTTAATTTACTTTCTACCCCCCCGGGTCCGCTGTGATTGTGATTAAATTAGCCAATGAGGTAGTTGAGTCAGGACCACTCTCTATTTGGTGACAGAATGGTTCTGTGACCTGATAACAACTGGNACAGGTGTGAAGAAACTGTCCCTGAATCTTGAGGTATGCGTTTTCAAACTTCTGTACCAAATTCTGAACTGAATGAACTAAATTCTGTACTGTGATGAGTTAAATGTTCTTTCATGTTATTTCTCTCTGCTTATAGTTCTCATGTGTTTAAATGCACCATTTTATGGTACAATTTTCTATTTTTTATTTATAACCATATAACCATATAACAATGACAGCACGGAAACAGGCCCTCTCGGCCCTTAAAGTCCGTGCCGACCATTTGTTTTCCCCTAGTCCCATCTACCTGCACTCAGACCATACCCCTCCATTCCCTTCCCGTCCATATACCTATCCACTTTCCTTTTAAATGTTAAAATCGATCCTGCCTCCACCACTTCTGCTGGAAGCTCATTCCACACAGCCACCACCCTCTGAGTAAAGAAGTTCCCCCTCATGTTACCCCTAAACTTCTGTCCCTTAATTCTCATGTCATGCCCTCTTGTTTGAATCTTCCCTACCCTCAATGGGAAAAGTTTATCCACGTCAACTCTGTCTATTCCTTTCATCATTTTAAAGACCTCAATCAAGTCCCCCCTTAACCTTCTGCGCTCCAAAGAATAAAGACCTAACTTGTTCAACCTTTCTCTGTAACTTAGTTGCTGGAACCCATGCAACATTCTAGTAAATCTCCTCTGTACTCTCTCTATTTTGTTGACATCCTTCCTATAATTAGGCGACCAAAATTGTACACAATACTCCAGAATTGGTCTTACCAATGCCTTGTACAATTTTTACTTTACTTCCCTACTCCTATATTCAATGCTCTGATTTATAGAGGCCAGCACACCAAAAGCTTTCTTTACCACCCTATCTACATGCGATTTCACCTTCAGGGAACAATGCAGTTATTCCTCGATCTCTCTGTTCCACAGCATTCCTCAATTCCCTACCATTTACCATGTACGTCCTATTTTGATTTGTCCTGCCAAGATGTAGCACTTCACACTTATCAGCATTAAACTCCATCTGCCATCTTTCAGCCCACTTTTCCAAATGGGCCAAATCTCTCTGTAGACTTTGAAAATCTACTTCATTATCCACAACACCACCTATCTTAGTATCATCTGCATACTTACTTATCCAATTTTCCACCCCATCATCCAGATCATTGATGTACATGACAAACAACAGTGGACCCAACACAGATCCCTGAGGCACCCCACTGGTAACCGGCTTCCAACCTGACAAACAGCCATCCTCCATCACTCTCTGACATCTCCCATTCAGCCACTGTTGAATCCATCTTGCTACTCCGCCATTAACACCCAAAGATTGAACCTTCTTAACCAACCTTCCATGGGGAACCTTGTCAAAGGCCTTACTGGAATCCATATAGACAACATCCACTGCTTTACCCTCATCAATTTCCCTAGTAACCTCTTCAAAAAATTCAAGAAGGTTTGTCAAACATGACCTTCCAGGCACAAATCCATGTTGACTGTTCCTGATCAGACCCTGTTTATCCAGATGCTTATATATATTATCTCTACGTATCCTTTCCATTAATTTTCCCACCACCGACGTCAAACTAACTGGTCTATAATTGTTAGGTTTATTCTTTGAACCCTTTTTAAACAATGGAACAACATGCGCAGTACGCCAATCCTCCGGCACTATTCCCGTTTCTAATGACATTTGAAATATTTCTGTCATAACTCCTGCTATTTCTACACTAACTTCCCTCAATGTCCTAGGGAATATCCTGTCAGGACCTGGAGACTTATCCACTTTTATATTTTTCAAAAGTGTCAGTACTTCCTCCTCTTTGAATCTCATTTTCCCCTTAACTCACAGAGTTCAATATCCTTCTCCTTGGTGAATACCGAAGAAAATAAATTGTTCAATATCTCCCCCATCTCTTTTGGCTCTGCAGATAGCTGTCCATTCTGGCTCTCTAATGGTCCAATTTTATCCCTCGTTATCCTTTTGATATTAGTTGATATTAACTTAAACAAATAAAACATAGAAAAGTGTTCAAAAAGCAGGCTTTTTGAGCCTTATTATTTTAGGAATGGCAGTGGTGCTGCATGTAATTTGTGCACAGGTAGAACATAAGATTACTCAGCAAAACTCTTCAACAGCACCACCGATGATATGTACAATGACAAATGATCGACAGATGTCAAATGTTTGACGATGTGTACAGTACAGTACAGGGACGAAGACAAGTATAAAGCAAATAACCACAGACCTTGAGGTTGATTTATGTCAGATTGGTGTTAAAAGGCTGTGCTCTGGTGTGATTCCTTATGCAAAGCTTCTGTTAAGATTCTGCTAAGAACAGATGAGTCGGTGCACAACTGACCCTGATAATGGAGGTTTTGATTGTGTAGAATAATAGTTTATGAAAATCCAATTATATTGCACGCTATATATGTCCAGTGATCAATTCTATATAGCCAAACATCAAAAATATTCTGCAACTTCAGTCATGTTCAATCTAAACAAATTAATTTCACCTTCACATAACACAAAGTGCTGAAGGAACTCAGTGGGTCAGGAAGCTTCTGAATGGGCAGGTGATGTTTCAGGCCGTGACCCTTCTTCAGTCCTTCATTTGTAATTGTTACCTTTTTCTCCAATAAGGTCATGCAACTTTGTATAATTTGATGTCAGCTTTTAGTCATTCTCGCCTTAAAATTAAATTTCTGAAGGTCTTTTTATTTGTAAATCTGACATAAGAAGAGTGTCAGGTGTGGTCAAGTTACACTTTTGTTCATTCCATCATTGTGAAATATAAATAGAGGAGCAATGGTAAACTATTTCAGGGGTATACTCAGCTCATATAAACTATAAAAGAGTAGAGATGAATCAGATTTTGCTTTCCTTTATGATAACGTGAATCTTCCTCACTGAAGTTCCTAAACCATCCAACAAGAAAACATCAACACTGTTCGCCATTTCCACTGCTACAAGACTCATGGGGGAGAATAGATAGGGTAAATGCACAGTCTGTTAGCCAGAGCAAGGGAATCGAGAACCAAAGGAAATAGATTTATGGTGAGAGGGGAATTATTTAATAGGAACCTGAGGGTCAATGATTTCTTACAAAGGTTGGTGGGTATATGGAACAAGCTGCCAGTGGAGGTGGTTGAGGCTGGTACTATCACAACATTTGAAAGACATTTGGATAATTACATGGATAGGAAAACATTAGAAAGATATGGGCCAAACACAGGTAGGTGGGACTAGTGTAAATGGGGCATCTTGACCGGCGTGGGCAAGTTAGGTCGAAAGATCTGTTGTCCATGCTGTGTGATTCCTGGTTCTTGGTTCTTGGTTACTTGGTCCTCCAAAATATTCCAACTGGAATTTAAACTGGAGGTGGTGAAGGGAGGGGTTTAGCCAGAGAGGGTTATTGGGAAGAAAGTGCCACTTTAAATTTAGTTGCATTTGGCTGGGCAACCGTGGTTTGGTGGAGATTATTCCATGCTTTAATAGTGCGTGGGAAGAACAAATTGCTGTACACATCTGTCTTTGTGGCTGGGACCACAAATTGGATCGAATGCCCTCGTCTGCTCCTAATTGGTTTGGGGTTGGTGTAGGTCTTGTGATCTATGCCTTGCTGACCATTTAACATTTTGTAAAAACAGGTCAAACGATGAGCTTCACGTCTGTCTTGGAGAGGGTTCCACCCCAGAGAATTCAGAAGTTTGGTGACACTCGCTTCTCTCTCGTAGGTGTTAGTAACAAATCGAGCGGCCTGTCTTTGGACACGTTCGATGGATGAAATGCTTTTATCTGTGTATGGGTCCCAAGCTGCAACTGCGTAGTCCAGATGAGGTCTAACGAGGGTGAAATACAGCTTCTCCTTGACAGAAGCTGAACAATGATGGAAGTTGCACCTCAGGAAGTTTAGGACACCTGTTGCATGATGAGTCTGACCGTTCCAACGTAGATCATTCTGCAATTTGATGCCAAGATACTTGGTTTGTTTGGATTCTTCAAGGGTGACACCAAGTATGTTGTAAGATGTGACACTGTAAGATGTAAGATGTATGTTGTAAGATTCAATGTATATCTGCCTCAATTTGCAAATGCAAAACAATGACAGGAACTAGTCATGTGTCAAAGCTACATTGACCATAGATCTTCAGATGCAGGAGCTATAGGAAAGTCATGTTGGATTAGTAAACATAGTTGACTCCAGTGGTATACTGTTCATCCAGTTTCTGTAATAATCTTGCTCCTCGATTATGTGAGATGTTTTAATGATCTGTTACTTTGGTCTGGTTGTAGCATCTAACTTATGCATCAGGAGCTCCATTCAAAATGCTTGAGTACATCATCTGTGATCTCCTTAGGGAGTCAGGGATGCAATTTTGAATGTTTGATTAAACATTAAACCAAGAATCTGTTGAGTTGAGTTGAGTTTCGTTTATTGTCACGTAACGAGGTACAGTGAAAAGCTTTTATGTGCTAACCAGTCAGCAGAAAGACAATACATGATTAGAATTGAACCATCCGCAGTCTACAGATAGACGATAAAGGGAATAATGTGAATAACGTTTAGTGTAAGATAAAGTGCCAGTAAAGTACAATCAGAGATAGTCCGAGGGTCTCCAATGAGGTAGGTAATAGTTCAGGACTGCCTCCAGTTGTTGGTAGAATGGTTCAGTTGCCAGCATCTGCTTGCCTGTTTAAGTTGAATGGGTCAATTTTCTGCTGGAGTAGAGCAGGAGAGGTGGTTGAACTTCCATATTAACAAATATCCCGCAATAAATACATTTGGCATGGAATAATTGGGCATTTACGTTGTATCAGTAATGCAGAATTGACTCTACATTATGGAGCTCATTGTCAATGTACAGTGGGGGTTTTATGTGTTTAGTGCTAATGATAAACAGATGTTCAAATTCAACATGGATGATCCTGGGGATCTATGGCAGCTGAAGCAGAAATCTCCCCACATTAAATGGGTAGCAGCAACAGGCAGTTTTACAAGTAATAGGAAAGGAATGTGTCAATATGTTTCTGCTGTTCCTGGGATCTTTTTCAAGTAGTCAATGCTTGCAGGATTTGGTGTGCTAAAATACAAGACAGTGTTAAAGAAACAAATTAGTGTCTGTGGGGGCAGTTGCCTTGTGCAAACTGGCATGTTTACTCCAAAGATACATTCCACAGGATCCACTCCATATAAAGCAACCATCCTCCAGAGAAGCAGTTTTCTCACTCTGCTGTGATATAAAAAAAACAAGGGAGCTAATAATTAACTATTCCTAAAGTCTTTTGTCACTGCATATTGAGACATTCTCAACCTCTTGTACACTGTCAGGTCATTGTTGGATGAAGAAAAGTGAAAATAATTATAGAGATATAGTATGAAAGCTAATCAAAGAATCTATTTGAAAATAAGTTGACTTCCTTCCATTTTCTTCTGTTCCTTT
Source organism: Okamejei kenojei (assembly GCA_035221665.1). NCBI lineage: Eukaryota > Metazoa > Chordata > Chondrichthyes > Rajiformes > Rajidae > Okamejei > Okamejei kenojei. The sequence continues at coordinate 51,908,124 of CM069142.1, forward strand.
CCTGAAGAAGCTAATTGTTATGTCCGAGTTCCACAGTTGATAGATCTTGCGGTTAATAATAGCTTCCAATTACTTATTGCATGCAGAGTGAATTAATTAGCAAATCAGCCAACAGCAGTTTCATGATAGAGCTCCATCCTGACCTGTCATGATGTGCTGCAGGTATCAACAGATAGTCACGCAAATTCAATGACAACACAGAGTGGATGTTGAATCCTGATGTATTTAATGAACTTGTTCTTTGGTACGGGATGCCAGATATCGATTTGTTTGCATCCAGACTCAATCACCTGGTACCGAAGTATGTTTAATGGGAACCAGATCCAGAGGCTGTAGCGGTGGATGCGTTCTCGCTACACTGGGGCGGAATGTTTTATATGCATTTCCCCCTTCTGCATCATCAGTTGATGCTTGACCAAGATCAAGCAGGACTCCACTTCAGGAGTTTGGGGGTACCCGACTGGCCTACACACGGACATTATTACACAGCCTATTATGGTGGTTCTAAAACTTCATGACCTGTTGTTGCACCCTGTGACTGGAGACCCGTTGTATGATCATGTTCATTTATTAATTTGCAGATTTTAAGAAGACCATACCTGGGTATGGGACTATCCAATCGTACCGTGGATGTCATCACATCGTCCTGGAGGGATTGTACGAAAAAGCAATACCTCTCTCATGTCAGGAAATGGGAGGCGTTGTTTACATGGGAACATTACATACCACACAGCTTCCATCCCAGATGTGCTTGCATTTCTGTCCAAGCTACATTTTGATGACGGGTTGAGCTATAGTGCCATCAATTGCGCCAGGAGTGCCCTGTCCTCGTACTTATGCTGGGGGTCGGAACTTCAGTCTGTAGGATCTCATCTGTTAACATCCAGATTTATGAAGGATGTTTTAATTCCAATCCCCAGGCCTAGGCACTCTGAAATCTGGCATGTGACCATGGTACTGACACTGTTTTATCAGTGGAGTACAGCCACATCCTTGTCATTGCCGAAGATTACCCTAAAGTTGCTTATGTTGATGGCGCTGGTGTCAGTGCAAAGGGTTCAGACTTTGCACAAACTGCGTCTGGACACGATGGTGTCATCAGGAAATGACGTTATATTTTCCATCTATGACCTAATTAAACAAAGCAGACCAGGGGTGTCAGGGTTCAAGTTTGCACTGTCAACATATCCCACGGATTTATGGCTGTGTGTAGTATATTACGGCGCTATATCAAGGTCACCAAGAGCCTCAGAGGCTCAGAAGTAGCATTGCTTATTACCCACAAAAAGCCACATATGCCATTGTCTGTTCAGACCATCTCAAGATGGCTGAAACAAGTGCTGGGTTGTGCAGGAGTTCATACTGACCATTTTAAATCTCACTCCACCAGGGTGGCATCAACCAGGATGGTCAAATTAATTGACTTTCAAAAATTTTATAATAAACCACTTATTGAATCTGGGGTGTTCGCCCATTCCATTTTAAGTTCTGTTTCTTAGCTTCTCCCTGGGAGAGAGGAGTCGCTATTGTGTTTATTTTGTGAATAAGGCAACATGTTTCATTGTATTACTAATTATTCACTCCTCCTAAGTCAGCTAATGCAGTGTGAGACGCCTGGATTTGAATCGGCGTGAAATCACAGATCTTTGAAATCTTCACGGAATCACTCACATGACTCCGAAGTAAAATAGTAAGATTAAACGAGAACTTACCAGTTTGAAGTTTGATCTTTATTTTATGAGGAGTTACGATGAGCGATTACGTGCCCTCCGCTCCCAAACCTCATATCGCAAAGCTCATCTGGTAGTTCTAAGTTTATAATCTTACCATGTCACTTCAATTACTGTTATTCTGTGATGTCACACCGCTGCTTTGAAGATTGACGTGCGTGCAGATTGGCGGGGTTCTTCATGTAATCGCTCATCGTAACTCCTCATAAAATAAAGATCAAACTTCACACTGGTAAGTTCTCATTTAATCTTACTATTTTATGGCTAGGTGCTGCAGAGATTGGTGTCCAAGTCTATTTCTTCTTTGATATATTTTTATGTAATCCAAACGTGCACATTTCCCCATCCAGTAGCCAAGAAATTGAATCTAACCCATAAAAGGGCGTTATTTGGGGAATATTTACAGGCCAGCAAACATTTTGTTCAAAGTATCATCTCTCAAAAATTCTGTAATGCACAATTACAAGCTTTACCAACACAAGGTGTACAAAGTGTGTTAGATCAGTCTAGGTCTGGGCATGGTGGTCATAGCATGGTGAACACTTGTAGAGAAGAGAGGCTTGAGAGGTTGTTGGCAAGGGTCAAAACATTAGTCGGGATGGACATTGCGAAGTGGAAGGTCAGTTTAGTTTATTGTCACATGTACCGAGGTACAGTGAAAAGCGTTTGATGCGTGCTATCCAGTACAATCGTCAGAAGAGCTGTATTGCACATGATCGTGAATAGATGCCAGAAATCAATGGTTGATAAAGACAACGAAAAATGGGGACCTCACCAGTAAGTTGTTTGTGGGGATGGACATGGATATAGGATGGTAGATTGGCAATTGTGTGATCAGGGGAGGAGGAGGATGGCTGTTGGGTAGCAAAATGGTGGTTAATGAGGGATGTGCGTGTGGGCAAGGGGTTGTGAACTGGGATGAGTGATGAGCACTCGCAGAGGTAGTGAAGGAGCCCAAGAGATAGCCATTGCTATAGGCAAGGACATGACTTAAATACCTACCTACACTGGGTTCCCAGTGGAAAATCAGTTCAGGCAACTCTCCTGTAAATAACCAGAAATAATGCAAAAAACTGTTTTTAGATTTGTGGCATGTGTATCCATTCATCAAATATGCATGATCCAAGACATGATTCTAGACATATGTTCAAAAGTTCGTAAGACACAGGAGCAGAATTTGGCTATTCAGTCCATTGAGCCTGGTACGACATTTGATTATGGCTGATCTATTCTTACCTCCCAACCCCATTTTCTTGCCTTTTCCCTGCAACCTTTGACAACCTGAATAATCAAGAAACTATCTCTGTCATGAAAATACACAAAGACTTAGCTTCAACTGTCTGTGGCCATGATTTAATTCCACAGATTCACCACCCTCTGGCTAAAGAAACATGCAGTGGAATATACTATTCCATACGTTGAGGCTCCTCCATGCACAAGGACATCAAACACTTAGAGGATGTAGAACGTAAAACACAGACTTCCTGGAATTTGCAGTAGTTTCCGATCTTATGTAGTAAATATTTTCCCATTGAAATTCAATTACGTAGCGTTTAGAAACATGACAATTCTCCATCCAGTTTCCAGCAGGAAGCCTTCCCCAAAATCAGAAATTTGTGTATAAATGGGATTTATATCCATGCAGGTCATTCCTTTTTAATGAAACTGTATCAACACAGAAACCTATTGCATAAAATTAATTTCAGAGAGATTGCAAGTGATGACCTGAGGTCATATGACAGCTCAGAAATCACTTCTGACGGGAAAATAAACAAGCACATATAAATCACTAACTGTAGGTCACACATGGGAACAAAGTGAAAATACATCATTTTTTAAACTTCGGATAGACCACACGGGTAAAGGGGATAGATGTATTTAACCTGAAAAGAAGCACGCCATTTAGCTAAACAAATAAATTTAGAGAATCATCTTTGTTTCCTTTCATAAGGAGCAAATAATAAATCCATTCCAGAGATAGCATTCTTTTACTTCCAGTTTTGCACATTGATTTAATGTGTTCTACTTTTGAATAGCTAGGAACTATTGTTTGTTTGTCATTATCTAGTGTGTAATTATATTTTTAAAAATACAACAAATAGATCTGTGATAGATCATGGAGGTTCATTGTTAATCTTTCACTCTCCTCACTCTGTAATGGTCCAGTGCTAGTCTACAAAGAAATCCACAAACATCATGGTCCTTTAACCTTCTGTGGCAAACTAATATATCCTACTAACCAAAGAATTTAAAGCAGAGTATATCTGACCTTAAACCATATCTGCTGTGTGGTGTTCAATAGGCATGATGTGAAGATATTTTTTAAAAAGTTCAGAAAAGATTTACAAGATTGGTTCCTGGATTGAGAGATTAGAGATGCTGGAATTGTTTTCTTATAGAAGAGAAAGATGAGTGGAGATTTCATAAAAAGCATGCAAAATGTTGAGGCGTGTGGACAGGGTGGATAACAGAAACAGTGGATAACAGCGTGGATAACACTATTGGAGGGAGTGTGAACAAAAGGTCATAAGTAAAAATAATGGGTAAGAGAGAGAGAGAGAAGATTAAGTGAGAAGTACAGAAAAACAAGTTTTACGTTCTGTGTGGTTGGAATTTGATCTGCATTGCTTGCAGATGTAGTGGATGCAAGTTCCATTGTGACATTTAAGAAGGAATTGCATACATATACAGTTTGCAAAACTATGGAAATGGAGGTGGGGGGGGGGGAGGCTGGTGTGGAACTAGACTATTGCACCGGATGAGCCCAGTTAGGCCTCCTGTGACATAACATTCTAAGTTTCTATGATAGAAGAACCATAATGTCTGCATGAGAAGTACAGTTGCATCCACTCAGATAACCATTCATGGTATGCTTTGCACTATTTAGCCCGCCTATACTTTACAACATTGGTTTGCACCATTGTTGGCAGACAGATAAGAGATTTCCCATTTTCTAGAGACACGCTTATTTATTCATTTTATACGCTGAGTCAAAGGAATCATCAACAGCAAACACTTACGCAGATCAGACACCAAAACAACTGTTCATGACAGAAAGTCACTTGCTACTTGAACTTAATTCTTTAGATGCATCTTTATGCCATCTTAACCAAAAGCAGGCCAGCCACTAATTGGACAAGTCAAATGACCTAAAAGATGAGAGAGGCATTTTTTTTTGATATGAGAAGTTGCAAGTGTCACACTTCATAACTTTTCAGAATAGATGATTCCACAGGAGATGAGTGGACAATTCTGAGCAGATCCAGAATTCCACAAAGACTAGAGCTGGAAGAATCGACAAAATGCATGGAGCAACTGTAGACAACTTAAAATGTATACAACTGCAGCAGATATCAAAATGGATAACCCAGCAACTAATCTGTTGTCGATCAATGTTCTCTGTTAATGGTATAAGGTAGAGTTTTCTGCATATTAATGCGTATTCTGCACTAGGAAACATTGTAGACTGGAGATCAAAATGGTGGTCTTTGTGCCAAATCAACATTACACATTGATTCACCTGGGGTTGAGAAGGGTTTTTGTGTTCAGCAATTGAATTAAAGATAGATTAGAAAGTGGTCATGTATTTTTTTTTGTGGGATTACTTTTCTTCTTCTCCTCTCTCCAGTCGGGCAGAAGATCCACAAGCTCAAAAGCACATACCACCAGATTCAGGAACAGATTCTTCCCGCTGTGATCAGACCACTGAATGGTCCTCCCATAAACTAGGGCACAGTACCAAACTTCCAACATGCCTCTTTTTAGACCTTAGAATTTTAATTTGTAACTAACGCTATAATGCTGTAATACTATATTCTGCACTATGGTATTTTTTTCTCATTGCACTCCCTGTTACATATGTATATAATTGTGCTCATGATTTGTCATAAACAAAGCTTTTCACTGTATTTGTTTACATATAAACCAATACCAATTAATTCATACTCAACTTTCTTGTCATTAGATTAATCATGTCACTAGAAATAAATACAAAATTACTCAACGCATACAATAACGAGACTTCAATTGCCTTAAAGGAGAGGGAAGCTCCATATGCAAGTACTGAGATTATTAAACAAAAAAAATATCAATCTAACCCATGTTGTAAGATTTTTATTTATATAATATCATTACTTGGAAGACTTTGTAATTTGCTGGACCATTTATGTTCGCAATATCCTGGGACATCCGCCCTGACAACTGAAACCCCCAAACTTCACCCTGTCACTACATCAGCCAACAGATGCAAAATAATTAATTTAGACATAGCATCATCTTGCCTGGAACTTCTTCAATAAAAAATGAACGGCAGCCCTTAGATGCTGTGAGAACAGACTAAGTAGTCTGACTTCACAAGTGGTTAGCAGACGGGCTTTGGAAGAGTGGAGTTGGCTCACATCAACCGAGTATAACTTCGCACAGGAAATGGAAATCTTCCAGGCTCCACAAAGAAGTCCTTCAAATGTGGTTTTCTGTGAGTGTGATGGAACTTGAAGGATAGTTTACACAAAATGATTAAAGGGGTAATTCTTTTCAACTATAGTTGTGGAGTTTTAGTCATATTAAATATTAAAACTTCAATTATCTTCAAATTTGGAGTTGCCAAATAGGCACCTGGAACACCTTGTACATTACCTCTCTCCACCCAGACATCTTTCTTTCACTCATTTTCAAAACTAAACTTCAGGAACAATTACGTTGCTTCTGAGACAATGACTTTTCACATTCTCCTCATGACCACGTGGATTTCCTCCAATGCTCCAGTTTCCTCCCACATCCCAAAGATGTTTGGGTTTGTAAGTTTATTAGAAACATAGAAACATAGAAACATAGAAATTAGGTGCAGGAGTAGGCCATTCAGCCCTTCGAGCCTGCACCGCCATTCAATATGATCATGGCTGATCATCCAACTCAGTATCCCGTACCTGCCTTCTCTCCATACCCTCTGATCCCCTTAGCCACAAGGGCCACATCCAACTCACTCTTAAATATAGCCAATGAACTGGCCTCAACTACCCTCTGTGGCAGAGAGTTCCAGAGACTCACCACTCTCTGTGTGAAAAAAGTCTTTCTCATCTCGGTCTTAAAGGATTTCCCCCTTATCCTTAAGCTGTGACCCCTTGTCCTGGACTTCCCCAACATCGGGAACAATCTTCCTGCATCTAGCCTGTCCAACCCCTTAAGAATTTTGTAAGTTTCTATAAGATCCCCTCTCAATCTCCTAAATTCCAGAGAGTATATTGCCCCTGTAAATGACGAGAAGCAATAATGATTTGATTTCAGCTCCTAATGAATATGAAACTGAGAATTCAAAATACAAAATATACAAGATGCGGAGTGGTGAATATGGAAAAGATAAATGTGTTTGGCATAAGAAGGGAATGCAGCACCATCTTACATTTGGGTGTAGTAGGATATGTGATAGAGAGAAGGTAAAATGAATAGAAGAGGGAGAGAAAGATGAAAGGGGGAAAGATTTTCCTGTTGGGTTTTGAGAGAAAGAATTTTGAAGCGGAAGAGTTGGCTTGCCATGCGATGGATATTCACTACTCAGGTTACTATTCAGTGCGACAGCTGAGTGACATGGGTTCAAAAGGCTGATTTATATAGTTGCAATATTCTTTCCCTCACTAGCAAGAGAAAACATCACTAAATCATGGAGTCTTTAAGTACCCATTGACCTTTTAAAGGAATGTGATACCAGTAAATAATGATGGGGCCCAGGAGACTCAAAGAACACAGTGCTGGAGTAAATCTGTGGACCAGGCAGCATCTCTGGGACATGGGTACACAAAAGGCTGGAGAAACTCAGCGGGTGCAACAGCATCTAAGGAGCGAAGGAGATGGGCGACGTTTCGGGTCGAGACACTTCTTCAGACATGTCGCCCATCCATGTCTCTGGGACATGGATGGGCGACATTGCCAGTCAGAACCCTTCTTCAGACTTTGAGGAAGGATCCCGACCTAATGGGATTCACCTCGCTAAATTAAGCCATGTCATTCACTTGGATTTGATCGATGTAACCTTCCCATATAGATCATGTGGTTACCATCCTGTACCAAGAACTGATGAAAATAAAAAGATTATCTTAAACTCTTAAAGAATGCAGTGAGAAAGTAAATCCTGCATCAAACTAATTAGGACATGTCACCAAACTGTCACTTACACCAATGTAAATATCACATATAGATGATGTAATTGGGAGAGAAACTGTATAACATTAGAAAGAAGGTGTTAGGAGTTAGGAGTTAAAATGACAAGTTAGAAGAGGCAAAGAAAAGACAGAATGAACTCCTCAGCCTCTAACATCGACGGACGACCTGTTCGTCTGCAACTCATCGGTATGTTTTTCATGTAATTATTAACAATTGTACTTGTTTTGGAAATACTTTAAGACTTAAATCATTTGCGAATTAAATCCTTTGTGGATTATTACCTTTGTGAATGGGAAGTTTGAAATTATAACCTCTGTGAACTATAACTTTTGTAAAAATTGTTTCTCATAATTAAACGTGCTACCTTTTAAAAGATGCATTATATGTGTTTAACAGCTTAGTTAGCTGGAAGTATCTGCTCCTTGGTTGGGAGGGAGGCTCACCGCTCAAGATAGTGATTATCTACAGCTAAACCCATTTGCAAAAGAGACTAAGGTAGTGAGGTAAATTAGTATTTGGATTATAAATTGATATGGTGTCATCTGCCTATAGTGAGAATACTAGTTGATTCTTAGAATAAATAGGGCATAATGTTTGGACTAAACTAAGGACTCCAGAAAGGCACACTTAATATCATCACAGCCACTCTTGTGAAATACAGTAATAGGTGACTCTCTTGCTTACACCTGTAGTTATACATTGGGCAGTGGTCCTCTCAGCCATTTCTACTCTAGCTAGTCTGAAATTAATTTACCTACAGGTGCTGATGACCTGTAGCTCCATCCTGGCCACTAATCTGTCATGACGAGCCAGTCAGAGGTTCCCCAAAACTTGGTAAAGCTTGCCAACTCTTTCTATTTCTTCTTCCAGCAATGTCATAAGCAAACCAGACAGAAAGGAAAGTGGAAACATGAGAAGCTGCAGGTGCTGGAATCTTGAACAAAGCACAATTGTCTATATGGATTTCAGTAAGGCCTTTGACAAGGTTCCCCATGGAAGGTTGGTTAAGAAGGTTCAATCTTTGGGTGTTAATGGCGGAGTAGCAAGATGGATTCAACAGTGGCTGAATGGGAGATGTCAGAGAGTAATGGTGGATGGCTGTTTGTCAGGTTGGAAGCCGGTGACCAGTGGGGTGCCTCAGGGATCTGTGTTGGGTCCACTGTTGTTTGTCATGTACATCAATGATCTGGATGATGGGGTGGAAAATTGGTTAAGTAAGTATGCAGATGATACTAAGATAGGTGGTGTTGTGGATAATGAAGTAGATTTTCAAAGTCTACAGAGAGATTTGGGCCATTTGGAAAAGTGGGCTGAAAGATGGCAGATGGAGTTTAATGCTGATAAGTGTGAAGTGCTACATCTTGGCAGGACAAATCAAAATAGGACGTACATGGTAAATGGTAGGGAATTGAGGAGTGCTGTGGAACAGAGGGATCTAGGAATAAATGTGCATCGTTCCCTGAAGGTGGAATCACATGTAGATAGGGCGGTAAAGAAAGCCTTTGGTGTGCTGGCCTTTATAAATCAGAGCATTGAATGTAGGAGTAGGGAAGTAATGTTTTAAAATTGTACAAGGCATTGGTAAGACCAATTCTGGAGTATGGTGTACAATTTTGGTCGCCTAATTATAGGAAGGATGTCAACAAAATAGAGAGAGTACAGAGGAGATTTACTAGAATGTTGCCAGGGTTCCAGCAACTATGTTACAGAGAAAGGTTGAACAAGTTAGGTCTTTATTCTTTGGAGCGCAGAAGGTTAAGGGGGGACTTGATTGAGGTCTTTAAAATGATGAAAGGGATAGACAGAGTTGACGTGGATAAGTTTTTCCCATTGAGGGTAGGGAAGATTCAAACAAGAGGGCATGACATGAGAATTAATGGACAGAAGTTTAGGGGTAACGTGAGGGGGAACTTCTTTACTCAGAGGGTGGTGGCTTTGTGGAATGAGCTTCCAGCAGAAGTGGTGGAGGCAGGATCGATTTTAACATTTAAAAGTGAAGTGGATAGGTATATGGACGTGAGGGGTATGGTCTGAGTGCAGGTAGATGGGACTAGGGGAAAACAAATGGTCGACATGGACTGGAAGGGCCGAGAGGGCTTGTTTCCGTGCTGTGGTTATATGGTTACAATGTGCTGGAGGAACTTTAGTGAATCAAGCTGCATCTAAGGAGGGAATGGACAGAGGATATTTTCAGCTGGGGCTTCAGACTGATTGGAGTATGGGAGTGAAAGCTGGATTATAGACATAGGACTTGCTGGGACATAGCCTATCAAGGGACAGGTGGACATAGGTGGGGGAAGGGATTTGTTTGGCAGATGGGTGGAAATTGTGACAAAGAAGACAAAAATTGGTCAGATATGGAAAAAGGAGGAGTGAAATGTAAAGCCAGAAGGAGGGATATTGATGGAACAGGACAGGGAGAGGAGAAAAAAAGGAAATTCGGATCATGGGGATGGGAGATGCGTGTGGGAAGGAAGGTAAAGGAGTGTGGTGATAGGGAGAGGTAGATGGTGGGAGAAATGTGTGCACATTGGGGTGGGAGTTCGGCACAGGAAAGAGAGAAAGGTGGGGAGTATTACATGAATTTGGGCAATTCAATGGCTAAAGGCAGCCTGTCTATTTTTGGATGGACTCTTTTTCAATGATACACTAATGATGCTCGTATTAAAGATATCACTTTGTCTCATGGCAGCATTACGAAAGGAGGTGATAGCTTGCTCCTTCCTCATCATTTTAAAATTTGAATAAAATCATTCTATTTACTAATTCATTAATTCCGTTTAGAAGATTTACAGAAGCGCCTACTAAGCCATTCTACGTAACAGGTTCTGGTTGTTTGGTACATTGATACAGATGTTTACAATTGGAATGGTAAAATAAATGAATATGATGTGGTAGTGGTATTTAAGGAGCTTTTGGATAGGCCCATGGACATGCAGGGAATGGAGGAATATTGATTATGTGCAGGCAGATAAAAGTTGGTTGTGGCATTATGTTCAGCACAGATATTATGGACTGAAGAGCCTCTTCCTCTGTTATACTGTTCTATATAGAAACAATGAACTTGCCTGTATCCACCTACTACCTGCCAGACTTTGTCCTGCCCATCCTCTCTTCCAGCTTTCTGCCCCCCCCCCCCCCCCCATCACCACCACAATTAGCCTGAAGAAGTGTTTCGACCCGAAACTCCAAGTTCTCCAGAGATGCTGCTTGACCTGCAGAGTTATTCCAGCACTTTGTGTGTGTACTGTTCTATATTTTATATTCACACATGGGGAGCCAAACTGTATGCTAACTAAACCAACTGCATCACATAAAATAGATGCTAGCTTATCCATAAAAGCCTTGGTAGACAAAAATGCTGGAGAAACTCAGCGGGTTCGGCAACATCTATGGAGCAAAGGAAATAGGCAACGTTTCGGGCCAAAACCCTTCTTCAGACTGATGCAGGGTGGGGGGGGGGGAAGAAGAAAGGAAGAGGAGGAGCCAGAAGGCTGAAGGAGAGCTGAGAAGGGGAGGAGACAGCAAGGGCTACTGGAAATTCTAGAAGTCAATGTTCAGGCCACTGGGATGCAGACTGCCCAAGCGGAATATGAGGTGCTGCTCCTCCAATTTCCGGTGGTGCTCACACTGGCCATGGAGGAGGACCAGGACAGAAAGGTCAGATTCGGAATGGGAGGGGGAGTTGAAGTGCTGAGCCACAGGGAGATCAGATTGGTTAATGCGGACCGAGCGGAGGTGTTCGAAATGATCGTCAAGCCTACGCTTGGTCTCACCGATGTAGATCAGCTGACATTTAGAGCAGCGGATACAATAGATGAGGTTGGAGGAGGTGCAGGTGAACCTCTGTCGCACCTGGAACGACTGCTTGGGTCCTTGAATGGAGTCGAGGGGGGAGGTAAAGCATTACAATGCTAATTCCCTGTTTGGATGCATTGCTGGAGTGTTATACCATCACACATCGCTATGGAGAATGAACTAGCATAAAATGGGTCACTATGGTACTCAGTAAAAGAGCTAATGCACTAATGTGTCTCCTTACGTTCTTCTATCATTAATAAAAAAAATGATGGGAACCAGTCACTGTCTGACGGGTTTCCTGCATTTTTTCAAATAATGTCATGCTATTTTGCTAAATAGTCTGCAAATTTACATTGCTCCTGACTTTGCAAATAGACTGATGGGCAGCAATATTATTCACCCTAAAGGCAGCAATGCTATAAATAAACTTGAGTACTGTCTTTTATGGAGAACCTGATTAAGGCTTTTATGGAGAACCTGATCTTCAGCACTGGATCCAACATGTTGACAACTGTGAGGCAGGTTTTTCTATTGTATTCTGCTTTGCTGCAAACTTTTTTTCTTAGTGCTTAGCTCATCCAGTGTGCAGCATTTGACTTGTTAACTGGCCAATTCTGGCAGGAGGGGGGGGAGACACAAGGAGTGAAGAGGTTAGGGAGGGAACGTGCCATGGGTTCTGTTCTGCATTAGTTCCGGTCTCCATCAACAAAAAACTCATTGTTTTTCTTAGAAATATTTACTTTTCTGCTGTCTGAGACGCGAGTTAAAAAATATTACTGAAACCAGATTTTCAATTTCTTCATTCTATTAAAAAAGGCAAATAGCCTTTGCTGGAGTCAAAGCCATTGTACGCAAATGTCCCCATCACACTCAAAACATACTTTGTCTGATTATTACTGAAAATACAATATTCTTCCATCTTAGAGTGCATGGAAACTGACTGTTGATTGTGAAAATAACCTTGTGCCCTGAATCTATAGCAGGTTCCTGTGGTATTCCATACAAGTGTTCATTCTGTTTACAGCAACTGGGCAATGCACATGGGATCGGTGTCCATTGGGCAACACCACACAAGATGGAATTTGTTGAAACTGTTAAGTCCTCTTTGGCAATACCGGAAGAGCAGAGGAACATTCCTCAAGATACATTATTCCATTGATATTACCATCACCAGATGTGCCATTATCAGCAGCCTGGGGATTTCCATCAATTAGATACTTAACTGGAACAATTAGAAAAATACCGTGGCTGCAAGAGTCAGTGAGATTGTGGGTATCCTTTGGCAAATGATTTACCTCCCAACTACCCTGGGTTGTAATGGATTGCTCTCCACGGGCCGGAATAAATGCAGCCTCTGACCACACTTATGAAGCTCTGCATCATTAAAGACAAAATGGCCTGCTTGCATGACCCCATGTCAAACATTAACTCAATCCACCACTAGAACAGTGTGGTTGTATTGTGTGGCAGCTACTAATGCACCACAGCAACCGAGAAGACTTCCTCAAGAGTACCTTTCTGTTTAAGGGAAACATATTATTGGAAACACAACCAACTATTTCTCATTCCTAAAGACTAAGTGAGCAGTGGTAAGCTAATTTCTTGAACCATTGAAAAAATCTTAGGGAAGGTGACAAGGGAATTCAAAAATGTAGATAGACCTGGTGATAATAAAGGCATGGTGATATATTTCCGGATAATCAGATAAAGTATATTCTGCATGCCGTGGAAATGTTTACACATAGTGAGTTTGACTATTTATCAAGTGTGCCACTTGGAGAGGAATTTGAAAGCAGTTGTGTTTCCTGGCATGTGCTTCTCAGTGAAGGTGGTTGTGGGTTTGAGAGATGCTGTGCAACTGCTGTGGTTGGTAAATACTCGTAGTGCATTTTCTAAAGCAAGGCCTTCCAAACCCACAATTTTCACCAACTAAAAGATTAAAGGCAAGCAGCAAGTTCCCTTCCAAATCACACGTCATATTGCTTGACAATATATCCCAAATTTTCATTATCAACATTATCCTGGGATTATCTATCATTGTGCTGATCCCTATAGTTTCTTAGTAAAGGAATATTTAGGTTATGCAGTGTAGTACAAGTAATAGAGGTTATGCATAAACATACATGGCCGATCTAACTGGAACCTCATCCCCTTTTTCCCATCTACCCATGCCATCGAAGGGCCGAATGGCCTACTCCTGCACCTATTGTCTATTGTCATTCTCATCAAGAATCTATTTATCACTGCCTTAAAAATATCCAGCACATTCCTACAAGAAGCTATAGGAAGAGACTTGAATAGACTTGGAAGCCGCATCCACATGAAAAGGTGCCATTAGTGGTTGAAAGATCTACAATTTTGCCATTCTACACACTTGTTGGCTGGCTCTCTCAGACCATTGGACAAATCTATGTCGTTGAGCTACTGGACAAATCCATGAGTCACTGCCTTCATATTAGCAATGACCAAATGCACCTCCATTATTTTGTCTTGTAGTCCTCTAGCTGTACCCACACTCTGACCGCATGAGATACAGGCCTTTTTGTGGACAAGTCAGAACATTTGTGATGGAATAGTTTTAATTTGTCGTCCAAACATGTGTCCAAATCAGTTCAGACTCTCAAAGTCTCTTTTTTACTTGCATTATTGCCAGAGCCATCAGTCACTTTTCCTTTCTCCACCGTTGGTACACCAAACCAATATTCTCCCACGTTTTCCATTATGCAACAGTGTATTGATAGAGCAATCTTGATAATGCACCTGTTGTGCCATTTTGATTGCTTACTGAAAATTAAATGTGATAATCACAGTGGAACCAGAGTTTACCTCTCCAACTGCATTCTTTACGTTGCCATTATGAGAATTGTGTTCGTTGGTCAGAATATGGCCAATATGGATTTGTAATTGATTGTCAATGTGAATGATGTGCAACAGGGAATTGACGGAAGCTAGTGATCCTAATTATGATTATCAATGCTTCATTTCCAATCCAAGCTTGGTCCTTCTCACTATTCCTTAGTGTGTGAAACGCCAAGGAAATGAACATTTCTCACCCATTGTCCCTAAGGTGGCTTTTCATCAATTCAATTCCACAAATGGGGGCATCAAGCTCAAGATTTGTGGACTGGTTATATTTGTACAGCATCAAGAGAGATTCAACAGGAGATGTCCGTTGCAGAGGGTTTACACATTCTGCTATTCCTTTCTTCACCACTACAGTTCATGCTTCTTCAACAGTGAATAGAATGATGTCCAGCAAAGTCTGACAAGAGGCCTGTTACTGTTGGACCATGCCCAAGAAGGACAAAAGTTCAGAGACATTATCAGGATTTCTAGCCTTAACAATAGTCTGAACCTTCTCCTTGATTGGTAGTAGCCTGTTTGTATCATTCATAAGTCCAAATAAACTATGTCTTTTCCCCTTTGTGAAGCTTAACAGTATGCTCATGAAGCTTCCAAAAAAGCTCTTCAAGTATTCAGAAATGTTCTTCATCTGAAGCAGTTGCAATCAAAAAATCTTTGCCTGGCATGGAGAGTGTTTAACTTCATGTGACATCATGCCTATGGTCGTCTGAAATATTTGGGATGATGACTTTGCGTTTTAACTTTATTTGCTTTATCTATTAAACCTCTAAAAGATGTTATTGTTGGACTTCTTTATACAAGCATAATAGTCAATAAATATAGGGCTGTAAGGCTGTAAAGATCTTGGCCCTGCTAATTCAACCCACTGTATCACAATTATATTACATACTGTATTACAACATATTGTAATAAGAACATAAAATGCTTGGGATGTAGGCAGATCAGGCTGTATCTGTGAAGAAGAATGGGTCATTGACCCCAAATATTAGAAGATAGACACAAAATGCTGGACAAGCAGCATCTCTGGATAGAAGGAATGGGTGACGTTTCTAGACCCCAAAATATTAATTCTGTTTATTCCTTCCCCAGATTTCTTTCCTCTAAATTGACGTATTTGCCCTACAGCCCCATATGCTTTAGAACATAAGGTAGTGCAGCACAGGACCTATGCCCATGATGACTATGCTGACCATGGTGACAATTTAAAATGCATGTCTGCATGCATGTGCTCTATATCTCCCTAAATGCCTCTTAAACATATCTACTTCCACCATTTACCTTGGCAGCATGTTCCAGATACCTACTAAAGCATACCACATATGTAAGTCTCCTTCAATGCTGCCCCCTCTCACCTTAATGCTATCCCCTGCAGGATTTGACATTTCCATGCTGGGAAAAGGACCCTGTCTATCTACTCTGTCTATGTCATAATTTTATATACTTCTATCAGGTCATCCCTCAGCTTCCCATGCTCCAGAGAAAACAATCCAGGTTTGTCCAATCTCTTCTTATTGTTAATATTCTCTAATCGAGGCAACATGCTGGTGAATTTCTTTGCATTCTCTCCAAACTCTACACATCCGTCCTGTAATACGGCAACCAGAAATGCACATAACACTCCAAGTATAGCCTTATGCAGCCGCAACAAGTTATGGACAACCTGTAGCAGACACTTAGAATAAGATTTCACCAATGATGTCTCTGTAAAATCCTCAAGATCTACTGGTAGAATAGTTGAATCAACATCTACATCCTCTACTAAACAACCCTAATATATTCAGCTGACAGTGAATGGATCAAATAGCCGATTTGTTTGCATACTACATTTTTAGCCTGCCACTAAATTCCTAAAAAGGTGCTCTATTCTGAGCTCTGCTGTGATAAGGTATTCTTAGGAGTTGGGAGAAAATGTTTCAAAGCCTCCAAGAAAAGTGCAACATCTTCGTTCACTCTTGGGAATTCCTGGCTTGTGGCTACTCAGAATAGAGAAGGAGGTTCCAGGAAAATTCAGAGAACCTCGAGTCACTTTGACGGAAGTCACTTTGATGGAACCCGAGCAAAATTTGCTAAAAGAGTGAACTGCACTCCTCAATCACTTCTCACACCAGACGTCACAAGAACAACAGATCCTGCAATTGCTGATCAGCCACTTCATAACAAACAGAACTGGAGTGTATGCAAGTCATCCTTGATTCCAAACAACACTTGAAAAAAATGTAAGTACTTAAAAAATGAATCCTAAACAAAATTACAAACAATAAAAATCGCCTTAGTAACATTATATATAATAGAAGTGTGGGGGTAACTCAGTACGTAGAAACAAAGAACTGCAGATGCTAGTTTATATCAAAGATAGGCACAAAATGCAATGGGTCAGGTGGCATCTCTGTCTTACTAATGTTCAAAGATCCTATGCCAACTTCTATTCTTTGTCCAGATACTCAATGTGAGGCTTTTGGTACCAAATGTAAGAAATTATACGTGGATTATACAAACCTGACTTCAAACAGGAATTTGAAGAGAAACACAATTTTGAAATTCTAAAGTCCAAATATATATTTCAGAAGAACAAGCTCCAGCAGATACAATGGCTGCTGCCATTTGAGCTTTCTGCAAAGGTCAATAGGTTCATGTTTAAACAGTGTTTTCAGAGCAGGATATTTCTGGCTGACTGAAGCACTGAACTGAGTCAGAAAATCCCCCCATTGAAAACAGAGAGAGAGAGGAACTTGTTATTTTTCATGTCTTCTTCTGACAAATCCTTATGACATACTTAAAAAGATCCACAGGCAAAACAGGAACTGAGAATTTATGGAAAAGCTGTTATTTCAAGCCAAGTTATACCCCAGAAATAGAGTTCACATTCTGCATTCTACTTCTGCTTGATGACCCGGGACAAGGTAGTTGCAGATGGATGGGTTTATTAGATCAGTCAGCATGAGTTATTCATTCATATTTGATTCCAGTCTGTCTCACTGCAAACCAAATATTAGCTCAGTTGGCATATCCTATAAATACAAACTACTTTGAACGAAAGAATTTGCATTTTTATAGCACCTTTAATGGCCAGACTGCTATGCTGCCAAATCAATGTACTCTTGAAACCTCGTTACAGTTGTCAGTGAATGGATCAAAAAGCTGATTTGTTTGCAGAAAGGTCTCACAATCAACACTGAGATTATGATCTGTTTTGGTTATGTTGATTGCAGTATTGGCATTTGGCAGAACACTGGACCTCTTTGAACAGTGCCGGGAATATCTTAGATCTGTGAAAATGAAGATGGAACCTTGATTTTAAAACCTCACCCAAGTAAATTGCACTATCAGCTTCTCCCACGAACAGAAACGTAGGAATAGTTATTTTGCTAAAGTATTGTTTTAAAGTTGTAATAGTAATCAGATTCCAGACAGTTTTTTTACAAATACCAAACAACCCTTTTATTTGGGCTATGCATTTTTATCAGATAAACCATCTAATCATTTATTTACAGGTAAAGAAGGCATATGGTATGTTTGGTTTCATAGGTTAAGGCAATGAGTATAAGAGTCAAGAAGTCTTAATGCAGCTTTATAGAAACTTTGGTTAGGCCGCATTTTGAATATTATGTGCAGTTCTAGTCACTCCATTACAGGAAGGTTATGGAGGCTTTGGAAAGGGTACAGAGGTTTAGCGGAATGATGGCTGGATACTTGGGTATTAGCTATATGAAGAGGTTGGACAGACTCAAATTGTTTTCTCTGGAATACGGGTGGTTATGGGGAGACCTGTTCAAAGTATATAAAATTATAAAATCTTTTTGCCAGGATGGATTAAATAAAATACAACAGGGAATAGCTTTAAGGAGAGAGGGGCAAAGTTTAAAGGAGGTGTGTGGGGCAGGTTTTTATACATAGTGGTGAGCGGCTGGATAGCTTTCATTGGCAAATGGATATGCAGGAAACGGAGGGATATGGGTTATGAACAAGTAGATAAATGATGGGTTTGGTATCATATTCGGCACAGACATAATGGGCCAAAGGGCCTGCTCTTGCGCTGTACTGTTTTATGTTCTATGAAGTAATTAGCGATTCTGGAATAGTTACACAAGCATGAATCGAGAAGATGCATAATAATGATCTCTGTTGGCTCCTGTGTTTTTCACTGTTGGTGAGCAGCAGTAATAGGAGATTGCCCCTTTGAGATAGCTCCACCACTCATCGAGTTCATGGCCGAACTTCAAACTCAATTGTATTTCCCTCACTATATTCTATTACCTTAGTATCCAGAAATCTATTAGTTTTACTTTTGAATTAATTCAATGAACCAGCTCCCACAGGTTCCAAAGATTCTGCACCCTCTGAGTTAAGTTATTCTTCCTCTCAGTCCCAAACCCATCAAACCTCTTGTTTTCAAATTGGACTCCTGGTCCTAGATTCTGCAATCAGAGGAAATATCCTCAGTGCATTCACTTTGTCCGAGTTTTAAAAGTTTCAATGGGAACATCTTTCATTATTTTAAACTCCAGAGAACAGAGGACAAATCTAATTAATTTCTCCTCATATGGCAAATCCACCATCCCAGGAATGTGTGTAGTAAATTTTTGATACATTCCCTCTATGGTGAGTATATACTTCTAAAAGCAAGGAGGCCAAAACTCCGTGCAGCCCTCCAGCTGCAGTTTCACAAAGACCATTCATACTTATTCTTTACTCCAATGCTAAAATCCATTCATTAAGGTCAGCATACCATTTGCCTTCCTCATTGCTTTCTTCACCTGTATGAGAGTTTTCAGTACTGTATGGTAGATTTCAAGGACAACAATGTCCTTTTGAGCGTCAACATTTGCTAATTTGATACAATTCAAAATATACGCTGCTTTTCTGTTTTATATATTGCATAGAATGGATGGATGGAAAGTTAAAGTTCTATACTCTTCACCTCCACCATACACCCATCCCACCCACACACTTCTTTACAACTCAAACATGTTTGATTTCTGATTTTTTCTAATGATGGAAGTCATCAATCTTAATCTGTTGCATTTCCACCATTTTCTTTTTTTTTGCGACTTAATAAATCCCCCCTGGCTCCTTTTAAATGCTAAGGGGCTTGAAGTTTCAAGAGCAGCATTAAACAATCACATTCAAGGTCTGCCAAACGCTCCATGCAGCTCAGACAGCAGAGTTGTGAGCCTATTTTCTAGACTACTAATACTGTGCAATGACTGAAAACCTTTTTGAGAAGGCTGCATGTCTGAAGTCAGCAAAATGGAGATATGAATTGAGGAAATACTTGGAAAGAAAGAAATGTCTGCCAGATCTGCCCTAGGCATTCAGAATCTCATGAGGCAAGCAGCGTACAGGAAAATGGTGATTCTGTTTCTTCCAGGGAATAAAATGTCCCCCAGGAAACACTTCCAAATTTGGGATAGGGGGAGGGGAATGCAGAGCTCATACAAGCTGCAATATCGACTGAAGGTTAAGGGTCAAGAGTGTTGTATTGTCATATGTCCCAAAATGGATCAGTTTTTACTTGCAGGAGCACACCAGATATGTAAGCTTCGTACTCTTTAACGCCCAAAATAAACAACAAAAAAAGTTCAGTATATATTAAAAAATGGATGGATGGATTAAGTCAAAACTAATGTTCCCGGGTCTATATAGTTCAGAACCTATTTGAAGGTTACAGTGTTTAATAGCCATTTAGAACACTACTTGTTGATGACATTTCTGATGGTGCCATGATTTATTTCCAACCACAGATGATAGCCCATTTCTATATTGGTGGCATTGGTTAGAATGAAGCTAACATAGAAGACCATTGCAATATGAAACAAATATTATTCCTGCCAGGAAATTAGGAAAAAACTTTTGCAATGTACTGGCCATGACTGTAAACAAGCTGAATAATAAAGTAATGGAACCACTTTTCATTGATTTCAGGCTGAAGCTCTGGAGCATGAAAGAACATTTGCAGGCCCTTATGAAGCTTTTCAAAAAGGGCGGTGGCATGACAGGAAGCGTGAAGTGCCTCGATGCCAAGGTCCAGGGTCCACTTGGAAGCTCAGGGTTTTTAGATGCTCTCTGATGCATTCTGAGCCTTATTTTGGAGCATTTTTGCACCATATTTATGACCAATATTTCAGAAATTAACAGGAATCTGAGAGGTAGCTTTTTCACACAAAGGGTGCTGGGTGTATGGAATGAGCTGCCAGAGGAGGTCGTTAAGACTGGGACTATCCTAATGTTTAAGTGACATTTGGACACGTACATGGATAGGACAGATTTAGATGGATATGGGCCAAACGCGTGTGAGTGGGACTAGTTTAGATGGGACATGTTAGTCGGTGTGGGCAAGTTGGGCTGAAGGGCCTGTTTCCACACTGCATCATTCTATGACTAAAAAGTTAAGAAGAAAAATGCATGTAGATAAGTAGAGCAGATTTGAAAAAGGAGTGAAATGTAAAGGCAGAGAGGTTTATGGGTGGAAAGGAACAGGAAAGGAGGGGGGAGAGTGGGCTTGGGCAGATGGGTGAAGGGAAAATAGACACAAATTGCTAGAATAACTCAGTGGGTCAGGCAGCATCTGTGGAGAATATGAATAGGCGACGTTTCACAGAGTGCTGGAGTAACTCAGCGGGTCAGGCAGCATCTCTGGAGAACATGGATAGGTGACATGTCACAGAATGCTGGAGTAACTCAGTGAGTCAGGCAGCATCTCTGGAGAAAAGGTATAGATTATATTTCGGGTCAAGACCCTTCTTCAGTAATGTCCATGATGTGACATGCATAGACATTCCTGAATGTTACCCAAACCATCGTGAGCTACTTTGTTACGGTGCTTGCCCTCTCCTATAACGTCTCTGCTGCCTTGGGTGATGCAGGACAGGACACAAGCTTTGGGACACGGTGTGAAGCTGTTGCCGTCTGTCCCAGCCTGGTAAAAACCTGGATGGAGTGGATTTGGAGAGGATGTTTCCACTAGTGGGAGAGTCTAGGACCAGTGGCCACAGCCTCAGAATTAAAAGACATTCCTTTAGGAAGGAGATGAGCAGGAATTTCTTAAGTCAGAGGGTGGTGAACTGTTGAATTCATTGCCACAGACAGCTGTGGAGGTCAAGTCAATGGACATTTTTCAGGAGGAGATTGATGGATTCTTGATTGATACGGGTGTCAGAAGTAATGGGGAGAAGGCAGGAGAATGGGTTTGAGAGGGAAAGATAGATAGTCATAGAGTGATACAGTGTGGAAACAGGTCCTTCGGCCCAGCATGTCCCATCTGCACTAGCCCCACCTGCCCACGTTTGATCCATATCCCCCCGAACCTGTCCTATCCATGTACCTGTCGAACTGTTTCTTAAATTTGCGATAGTCCCTGCCTCAACTACCTCCTCTGGCAGCTTGTTCCATACACCTACACCCTTTGTGTGAAATACATACCCCTCAGATTCCTATTAAATATTTTCCCCTTCACCTTAAACTTATGTCCTCTGCTCCTCGATTCACCTACTCTGGGCAAAAGACTCAACCATATCTATTCAAATCATGATTTTATATACCTCTATTAGATCATCCCTCATCCTCCTATGCTCCATGAAACAGTCCCAGC
Organism: Okamejei kenojei; assembly: GCA_035221665.1. Classification (NCBI taxonomy): domain Eukaryota; kingdom Metazoa; phylum Chordata; class Chondrichthyes; order Rajiformes; family Rajidae; genus Okamejei; species Okamejei kenojei. The sequence continues at coordinate 51,930,264 of CM069142.1, forward strand.
TGACTCAACCTCTCCCTATAGCTCTGGCCCTCTAGTCCTGGCAACATCCTCGTAAATCTTCATTGTACCCTTTCTAGTTTGATGACATCTTTCCTATAACATGATGCACAGAACTGAATACAAATCTCTGAATGCGGCCTCACCAACTTCTTATGCAACTGCAACATGACCTCCCAACTTCTATACTCAGCCTGACCCTCTGAGTTACTCCAGGACTCTGTAAAACGTCACAGAAGAGGGCATGATTAGCAAGTTTGCTGATGATACAGAAGTGAGTGGTTTTGCAGATAGTGAAGATGGTTGTGAAAGATTGCAGCAGGATCTGGATCGATTAGCCAGGTGGGCAGAGGGATGGTTGATGGTTGCATGGCTCCTTGAAGGTCGTGTCGCAGGTATATCAGGTGGTCAAAACGTATTTTGACACTTTGGCCTTCATCAGTCAGAGCATTGACTATAGGAGTTGGGAGGCCATGTTGCAGTTGTATAAGACGTTGGTGAAACCGCATTTAGAATATTGTGTTCAGTTCTGGGCACCATGTTATAGGAAAGATGTCAAACTGAAAAGAGTACAGAGATCCCCATCCTGGATCTGTCCAATCAGGGTTGTGTCGTCCACAAACTTGAGAAGCTTGACAGAGGTGTCTGTGGAGTTGCAGTCATTGGTGTGGCGAGAGTAGAGGAGAGGGGAGAGTACGCATCTTGCGGTGCTCCTATGCTGAGCGTTTGCGGGTCCGAGATGTGCTTTCTCGCCTCACATGCTGCTTCCTGTCTGTCAGACAGCTGGTGATCCACCGACAGAGGGGTTCAGGCACAGTCAACTCAGAAAGTTTGGAGCGTAGTAGCTCTGGCACAATGGTGTTGAATGCAGAGCTAAAATCAACAAACAAAATCCTTGCATAGGTCCCCTGGCAGTCTACGTGCTGGAGGATGAAGTGCAGGCCCAGATTGACTGTGTCATCCACAGATCTATTGGCCCAATATGCAAAATGCAGATGGTCCAGCAGAGGGATTGTGATATTTTTCAGCTTGGCCAGCACAAGCATTTCAACGGTCTTCGTGACTACAGAGGTCAGTGGGACAAGCCTGTAGTCATTAAGACCAGTAATCCTTACCTTTTTGGGTACAGGGACAATAGTGGAGACTTTGAAGCAGGCAGGGACAGTACATCTTTGCAGGGACGGGTTCAAAAAGAGTAATTGGGTGAGAAGTGGTGATTGGAGGGGGGTGGGTGTAGAAGGGCCCAGTCTTTGCAGACTGAGGTCAGGCTGTGAGTGGGTGTGAAGTGTTGGTTGGGGTGGAAAAGGATCCACTCTTTTCATACTGGAGTCTTGCCTTAAGCCGGTGTGATGTGGTGAATGGGAAGGAGAGGGTGCAGGGTCCATTCTTTGCAGACTGGGGTCTGGCTGTGTTCGTTGGGGAGGGGGTACCAGGGTTACGTTTCTGATTTTCAAACCTGCAGTAAAACTCATTCAGGTCGTTCGTCAGCTGATGATTGTCGAAAGAGCGGGGGGCTTTCCTCTTATAGCTGGTAATTTCTTGCAAGCCCTTCCAAACTGAAGAAGAGTCACTAGCTGAGAACTTGCTCCTCAACTTCTCAGAGTACCTTTCCTTGGCAGCTCTGATTCCCCTTCTCAGCTCTTTATCGATTAGGCTATCTATTAACTCTTTAACGATTAGGCTATCGGCTTGACGCATATTTGCCCCCACCCCCCCCCCCCGATCTCGAAATGGAAGTGTTACATCTGTATATAATGATCCCATTAAAATGTATATTTATGTCACAAACTATGGAATTCATATTTTTCAGTATTGTTATCAAGGAAAAGAAAGCAGTTCCAATTATTTGATATTATTTGATATTGTTTAAAATTATTCATATGGAGGAGAAAATATAATAGCTCTAAAACCTACCTTAATTTTGCAATCTCACTAGAGATAATCCTTCTTTCCCTCTCCCCTCCCACATTTCTCCCTCTCCCTCCCCCCTCTCAAATCCCCCCCGCTCTTTCTGGGGGAGGGGGGGCGAAGATGAAGGCAGCGTGGGTCCAGCGGGGTGGCGTGGGCCCAGAGGGGGTGGCGTGGGCGGAAGATGGCTTGGGCCCCGGCGGCGGGGGGAGGCTTGGGGAGCGGGCCCCACCGCAGCTGCGTCTGATGTTGGGGTCATTTTGCGTCGCTTCCCCAACTGCGCAGGCGCGGATGGTCGCATTTTTTAATCTTCTCCCAAATCATCCAGATGCCGGAACCAGAATTTCGGGCGATTTCCGACAAAGTGGAAACGCTGATTGCGCTCCAATTTTGTTTTTCTCTCGGGATTTTTTTCTTACTCTGGGGGGAAAAAAGGGGGTGCGGTCGCACTCAACGTACACCCCCTTCGGACAGCCATGTTATGAACATAAAGTCAGACATCTAACCAGAAGCTAGACTGGTAGTTGAAGAAATAATTAAGGGGAAAATGAACAAATATGTGAGCAATGTGTCGGAAGGAACTGCAGATGCTGGTTTAAAAAGAATATAGACACAAGAAGCTAGAGTAACTCAGCGGGACAAGCGGTATCTCTGGAGAGATGGAATGGGTGACATTTCGAGTCGAGACCCTTCTTCAGACTGGGTAGGGATAAGGGAAACGAGAGATATAGACGGTGATGCGGAGAGATAAAGAACAATGAATAAAAGATATATGAAAAAGTAAAGATGATAAAGGAAACAGGCCATTGTTACCGTTTGTTGGTGAAAATGAGAAGTTGGTGCGATTTGGGTGAAGAGGGGATGGAGAGCGAGGGAATGCCGGGGCTACCTGAAGTGAGAGAAATCAATATTCATACCACTGGGTTGTAAGCTGCCGCAAGAGACCATACGAGATGCTGTTCCTCCTCCAATTTGCATTTAGCCTCACTCTGATATGTGAACAAGCAAGGCAAACAGATTGGGAATGGCTTCTTCTTCACAAGCATTACTTTGACTGACTAGATCAATCAGCCGTTGTGCTGCCCTTTTTATGTAATTCTAAATTACACAATAGAACAAAAGGAAGGTCTGAAGAAACATCCCGAAACACCACTTATACTTTTTTTGCAGGGATGCTGCCAGACCCACAGAATTACTCCATCATTTTGTGTCTATCTCCAGAACAAATAATTAGCTGATCTTTTATTTCAGCAAATTAATAGTTGCTTACATTTACAAGTTCACCAATTATCGAGCATTTTGTGTCCGTTCGGCGCTATAAATAGCAAGTCTACCGCTGTGCCACCATGCTGCCTTACATCTGCAGCTCTTCCTACATAAAAGGAAAGCTTTCTCAGTTTAATCAGATCTGTGACAAATGTATTTATGTACTTTAAGTTTCACAATTCTTTTATATAAATATCTTTAATGATTATTAACTGCAGTGTTAATTAATTAACATTTTAATTAGTATTATTTACCAGACAGGGTTGAACATGAACATATTTTCACTTCAGATCTTTAATTAAGTGACAAAATAGGGGAATGTATAGCTCTTGGTGAATTGGTAATGTCTTTGATAGAACTGAGAGCTGTGCAAAACATACTAGTTAGTTGAAAAAACAAGTGTAACATCAGTGTTTGGGTCTATCTCTTGACACTACTGGGAAAGTAAGATGGTGTAAAAGAAACATCCCTCAAAATCAACTTTATTTTGGTTTAATTAAGTTTAGGGATACAGCGCCGAAAAACTCCCCCTTGGCCCAGCGAGTCCGCGCCGACCAGCGATCCCCTCGCACTAATACTAGCCTACACCAGGTACTATTTACAATTGTACCAAGCCAATTAACCTATAAACCTGTAAGTTTTTGAGTGTGGGAAGAAAACCAGAATCCCGGAGAAACCCACGCACGTCACGGGAGAAACATACAGACAGTACCCGTAGTCGGGATCAAACCCGGGTCTCTGGCGTTGCGAGGCAGCAACCTACCTGTGCCGCGCCACCCGGCCGTCACCCAGCAACCTGTTACAGACAGTCACAAGGCAAAATGCACCAGATAAAGTATAGCTGTTGAACTACTGAGTTTTGTGGAGTTTTGGAGGAGATTTAGAAGGTTGAGAGGGGAATCTTATTGAAACATATAAGATTGTTAAGGGTTTGACACGCTAGAGGCAGGAAACATGTTCCCGATGTTTGGGGGGGGGGAGTCCAGAACCAGGGGCCACAGTTTTAAGAATAAGGAGTAACCATTTAGAACGGAGACGAGGAAACACTTTTGGCTCACAGAGAGTGGTGATCTGTGGAATTCTCATGCCTCAGAGGACTAGTGGAGGCAGGGTTGTCTGATGCTTTCAAGAGAGAGCTAGATAGGGCTCTGAAAAATATCGGAGTCAGGGGATATGGGGAGAAGGCAGGAACGGGGTACTGATTGGGGATGATCAGCCATGGATCACATGTATGGCGGTCCTGGCTCTAAGGGCCGAATGGCCTACTCCTGCACCTATTGTCTATTGTCCTATAAAGCATAGCTGTTGAACTACTGAGATTGTTCCTTCTTTCTCAATACTAACCTAACTCTCTAGATCAAAAGCTTTGCTATAATTCATATCCCATCCCCCCCCCCCCCCCCCAACATTCTGTGGTAAAGTGAAATTGGCATCATCTAAGTCTGATCCCTTGGAAGTCTAATGTGAGAATAATCTGTCCATTGTCCCAAAGCCTTGTTGACCACACTCTGCAGAGTAAATTGCCCAGAAAATTCACTAACATTTGAACATTACCCTAATGTGTTGGAAGCCCGTTGTAAAAGAAAATGATTGCGAAGATTATTTGACAGATGAATAATCATTGTTTTATTTGACTGCAGAATCAGTTTATATTTAGCTATTTTTATGTTTTTCACTACCATTTGCTCCACTAAACCTTTGATCTCTCTGCCCTCAGTATCTTCTAGTTTTCCACTAAACTTTAATGCAATTGCGAGGAACTACACTTTATCTTCGTGAATGGGCATTAAATATAGTTCAATTATTCCAGATAATGGGCATGTCACTGCTTAATGTTTGGTTTTGGATTTCCAGCATCTACAATACAGACAGAATTTTGACAATCCAGCGCATTCATGGCTTTAACTCAAGCTCTGGAGGAATAAAGGCGTAGACTATTTTCTAAACTGGGAGAAAATTCAGAAATCGGACGAGCACAGGGATTTGCGAGTGCTGGTGCAGGATTTCCAAAAGGTTAATCTGCAAGTCAAATTGGTAGTAACGAAGGCAAACGTAATGCTAACATTTATTTCGAGAGCGCTTCAATACAAAAATAGGGATGCAATGCTGAGGCTTTATAAGGCGCTGGTCAGACCTGTTTTGGGCCCCGTATCTGAGGAAGGATGTGCTGGCATTGGAGAGGGTCCAGAAGAGGTTTATGAGAATGTTCCCAGGAATGATAGGGTTAAAATATGATGAGTGTTTGAAGGCACTGGGCCTGTACTCGCTGGAGTTTAGGAGGATGAGGGGACACCTCATTAATAGTTACCGAATAGTGAAAGGCCTGGATAGAGTCGATGTGGAGAGGGCGTTTCCAACAGTGGGAGAGTCTAGGACCAGAGGCCATAGCCTCAGAATGAAAGAATCTACCTTCAGAAAGGAGATAAGGAGGAATTTCTTTAGTCAGAGGGTGGTGAATCTGTGGAACTTATTGCCACAGAAGGCTGCGGGGGCCAAGTATGTGGATATTTTGAAAGCGGAGATTGACAGATAGTTCATTAGTACGGGTGTCAGGGGTCATGGGGAGGAGGCAGGAGAATGGGGTTGAGAGGGAAAGATAGATCAGCCATGATTGAATGGCGGAGTAGACTTGATGTGCCCAATGACCCCATTCAATAGACAATAGGTGCAGGAGTAGGCCATTTGGCCCTTCGAGCCAGCATGGCCATTCAATAAATAATAATAATAATAATCATATATCTTTATTGTCATTGCACAGAGATACAACGAGATTTGGAATGCATAGAAACAAAGAAAATAGGTGCACGAGGAGGCCATTCGGCCCTTCGATCCAGCACAGCCATTCAATATGATCATGGCTGATCGTCCGCTATCAATAACCCGTGCCTGCCTTATCCCCATATCCCTGACTCCACTAGCCCTGAGAGCTCTATCCAACTCTCTCTTAAATCCATCCAGTGATTTGGCCTCCACTACCCTCTGTGGCAGGGAATTCCATAAATTCACAACTCTCTGGGTAAAAAAGTTTTTTCTCAGCTCAGTCTTAAATGACCTCCCATTTATTCTAAGACTGTGGCCCCTGGTACTGGACTCACCCAACATTGGGAACATTTTTCCTGCATCTAGCTTGTCCAGTCCCTTTATAATTTTATATGTTTCTATAAGATCCCCCCTCATCCTTCTAAACTCCAGTGAATACAAGCCTAGTCTTTTCAATCTTTCCTCATATGACAGTCCCAGGGATCAATCTCGTGAACCTACGCTGCACTGCCTCAATCACAAGGATGTCCTTCCTCAAATTAGGAGACCAAAACTGTACACAATACTCCAGATGTGGTCTCACCAGAGCCCTATACAACTGCAGAAGAACCTCTTTACTCCTGTCCTGAAATCCTCTTGTTATGCAACTTCCATCCGATGTAATTAACTTAATTAGCTAAAAGTTTAGACACCCAGAGAAACAAGATTAAAAAAACAGTTAAAGCAGTATAAAGTGCAAATAGGTCTGTGCCAGGTCGATGTGCGACGTGACCAGCTGAGGGAGACATTTCATGGGGGGGGCACTCAGCAGCATGTGATCATGGCTGATCATCCCCAATCAGTACCCCGTTCCTGCCTTCTCCCCATATCGCCTGACCCCGCTATCTTTCAGAGCCCTATCTAGCTCTCTCTTGAAAATATCCAGAGAACCGGCCTCCACTGCCCTCTGAGGCAGAGAATTTCACGGACTCACAACTCTCTGTGAGAAAAACGTGTTTCTGTAACTTATGTCCTTGAATTTTAGTAGTGCCAGATGGACAGATTTGGGGGAAATTTTGATGTTCGTTCAGACAATCAATGTCCATCACAGTTTCTTTGGTACAAAGAGTGTAATTCAGACAACTCAGACCTGTGGAAACCTCCCATCTACCCTCGCCTGCCAGCTGAGAAACTACCATTTAATTGTTGACTTGTTAGAGATCACAAGATGAGTGGTGTGCCATAAACTGGAGGTTAAATAATTTAGGAAGAGGTAAACCTTGTTTATTAATATTCTTAATTTAATTGTCCCACGGCAATGTCAAGTCTTTGACATCTCCATGAAGTTTAATGGAAACAAATTGTCTAATCAGTACAATTAAAGAATATGTCTCAGAACTTTTCAATAGCTATTGGGACAAATATGGTTCATCTGATGAATTGGGGGTATTATACAGTTTTTGCTGCAGATATTTTTTGTTGAATGATCGCGTAACCCAGGCAACATTCATTTCTCGGGACCTTTTGCAACAGATTATTTCCGTGAGATGATAAATCCCTGATGCAATTATTAAGAAAGCTCATCAGCGCCTCTACTTTCTGAGAAGATTACGGAGAGTCGGTTTGTCAAGGAGGACTCTCTCTAACTTCTACAGGTGCACAATAGAGAGCATGCTGACCGGTTGCATCGTGGCTTGGTTCAGCAACTTGAGCGCCCAGGAGCGGAAAAGACTACAAAAAGTAGTAAACACCGCCCAGTCCATCATCGGCTCTGACCTCCCTACCATCGAGGGTATTTATTGCAGTCACTGCCTCAAAATGGCTGGCAGTATCATCAAGGACCCACACCATCCTGGCCATACACTCATCTCCCTGCTACCTTCAGGTTGAAGGTACAGGAGCCTGAAGACTGCAACAACAACTAGGTTCAGAAATAGTTACTTCCCCACAGCCATCAGGCTATTAAAACTTGGCTCAGACAAACTCCTGAACATTAATAGCCCATTATCTGTTTATTTGCACTTTATCAGTTTATTTATTCATGTGTGTATATATTTATATAATGGTAATGGACACACTGATCTGTTCTGTAGTATTTTGGGTGCAGTATAAAGCTCATTGCATTCTTTCCAGTAGTAACCTCACTAATGCGCCATCTATCTTCTGTCAAAGCAAGCATTACATGAGTTGATTTTCTCTCTCCCGTCTCCCTCTCCTCTCCCTCTCCCTCTCCCCTCTCTCCTCTCCCTCTCCCTCTCCCTCTCTTGGTCCCTCACCCTCTCCCTCTCCCTCTCCCTCATCCCCTCTCTCCCTCTCCCCCTCTCCCCTCTCCCCCTCTCCCTCTCCGCTCTCCCTCTCCCTCATCCCCCTCTCCCTCGCCCTCTCCCTTCCCTCTCCCTCGCCCTCTCCCGATCTCTCCCTGCTCCCTCCGTCCCTCTCCCTCTACCCCTCTCCCTCTCCCTCATCCCTCTCCCTCTCCCTCTCCCTCTCCCTCTTCCCTCTCCCTCTCCTCTCCCCTCTCCCTCTCTCTCCCTCTCCTCTCTCCCTCTCCCTCTCACCTCTCCTCTCCCTCTCCCTCTCCACTCTCCCTCTCCCTCTCCCTCTCCTCTCCCCTCCCTCTCCCTCTCCCTCTCCCTCTCCCTCTCTCCCCTCTCCCTCTCCCTCTCCCTCTCCCCCCTCTCTCCCTCTCCCTCCCTCCTCTCCCTCTTTACCCCCAGCCTCCCCTCTCACCTCTCCTCTCCCTCTCCCTCTCCCTCTCCCTCTCCTCTCCCTCTCCCTCTCTCTCCCTCTCCTCTCCCTCTCTGTGCGGTTTTTCGTATTTAACGCAAAAATGGTTTGCGATAGCACCACGACCAGTGCCGGTATGAGTGCACACCGCACCGCCAATTTCCAACCACTACCCCTCTGGTCCCCCCTCACATGGCACCTCCCCCCCTATCCCCCGTGATGCCCCTCTCTCCCCTGTGGGCTCTTCCCCGTCTTTTCTCTGAGCTCACTCCCCCCCCTTCCTCCCCGCCGCCCACACACACCTTCCCCCCACCACAAATCCTCAGCCCACACAACCCTCCCCCCACAACACCCCCTGTCCCACACGCCGCCCCCAACATGCACACCCCCCAACACACACACTCCCCCACCCTCACATTACTCCCCTCCCCCACACACCCTCCCCCACACATCCCCCTTTCCCCCCTCCCGATCCCCTCCTCCCTCCCTGCACACCCCTCCCGCCCCACATACACACATTCTCCCCCTGGCACACAACGCCCCCGCCCACACCTCCCTCTCCACCCACCCCGACAACCCCCCAACCCCCACAACCCACCCCCACCCCCACATCCCCACATCCCCAATATTCCCTGAGAGATGCAATCATTCAGAATGGATAGTTACACAAAATTGCTGGAGAAACTCAGCGGGTGCAGCAGCATCTAAGGAGCGAAGGAGATAGGCGACGTTTCGGGTCGAGACCCTTCTTCAGACTGGATACATTGGCTTACATTTGATGGTCTATCACAATATGTAAAAAAGCCCACTAATAAAGGAAAGAAATAGCACCCTCTTTAGGGATATTTGAAAATACAACATGCATTGTTACACTTTAGTTTACCTTTCTCTGAAATTTATTGCACAGATTTCCCACACATATGAAAAAGAATCACATGCCTGCCAAGAACCTATACATTAGCTCAAAATTAAAATACTACAGATGTTGGAAAACTGAAATATGACTAGAAAATACTGGACGCGCTCAGCCTTACAATCAGCATCTGCGAAGTGAGATGCAAAATTAACATTTCAGGTCAATGATGTTTCAGCCTTATAACATACCTTGGTAGGCTCAATTTGCTATCATTAGTTCTTAAAAGCCAGCATTGATTAAAATCTGACTGTACCCTTCAAGGGAATTACACTGTGGCTGGATATATATAATATACTGTATAACATTCCACACATCTTTGTGCATATTGAATGACTTTGCAGAACACAAGTGATGACAAACAACCTGGATTTCCAATGAACAATAGAGATCTAGCAGAAGTGACGGAGAAAAGAAGAGAGGTCCTTTTCCAAATGGGGCCATGAGGCTCTCTTAGAACATGATTATGCAGTAGAGGAAGACCAGCTGAGAGACCAATGCAAGGAGCACAGTCAACAGACAAGTATGCAGTACACAATATATAAGCGATGAAGGTCAGTGAACGTGTCATGTTTTATCAACCCTGGCGACACAGTGGTGCGGCAGTAGAGGTGCTGCCATACAGCACCAGAGACCTGGATTCGATCCTGACTATGGGTGCTGTCTGTATGGAGTCTGTACCTTCTCCCTGTGACCGCGTGGGCTTTCTCCGAGATCTTCAGTTTCCTCCCACACTCCAAAGACGTACAGGTTTGTAGGTTAATTGGCTTGGCGTATGTGTGAATTGTTCCTAATGCGTAGGACAGTGTTAATGTGCGGGGATCACTGGTCGGTGCGGACTGTTTCCGCACTGTATCTCTGAACTAAACTAAACTAAACTACGCCTACATCTCACGGCCGACACCCACTACAAGTTATTCAAACATGGCAGGAATATCACCCACGCTGACTCACAATAGTGAGCAAAGGGTGCAGAGCTAGCAGCAACAAACCATCAAGTAACACCAATGGCAGCAAAACTCTTACTCTTCGATGAGAGAGCGCTGACTACAACTGGAGCAGCCCTTGTGGATTCTGTGGCCATGAGTGGGATATCGATATTTGAAAATGAGTGTGTTCAAAGCTTTTCTCCTTTCTCATAATACCCTCCGTAATATTTCTAATAACATGTTCCAGATAGCGCAAGCACCTACCTTCCTCTTCCCTCATTATAACTCTGTCCTTGGAGGTTGAAGTATTTAATAGGCTGATAGTTGTAGGGGAAAAAGATGCTCCTGAACCTGAATGTTTTCCAGTTCCTATACCTTCTTCCTGATGGCAGGAGTGAAATGAGAGTGTAGTCAGGGTGGTGTGGGTCTCCGATGACGTTGGCTGCCTTTATTAGGCAATGACTCCCATAAATTCCACTGATGAGTCGGGAGGTCAGTACCGGTGAAGGATCGGGCAGTGTCACCACTTTTTGCAATCTACTTCATTCCTGGCCATTTCAGTTGCCAAACCAGGCCATGAAGCAAACAGGCAATATTATCTCTACTGTACACCTGGGTTACAGAGCGTATTCGTTGACATACCAAATCTCCTCAATCTTCCAAGGAAGTTGAGGCATCAATGGGCTATCTTTATGATTGCATCAGTGTGCTGAATCCAGGACAGATCTTCAGAGATATGCATGCCCAGGAACTTGGACTTTTTGACTGTCTCCATCGCCATCCCATAGGTGGCGCAGCGGTAGAGTTGCTGCCTTACAGTGCTAGGGACCCAGGTTCGAGCCTGACTACGGGTGCTGCCTGTACGGATTTTGTACATTCTCCCCGTAACTTGCGTGGGTTTGCTCCGGGTGCTCCGATTTCCTTTCACACTCCGAAGAAGTACAGGTTTGTAGGTTAATTGACTTCCGTAAAATTGTAAATTGTCCCTAGATTGTAGGATTGTGTTAGTGTACAGGGATCCCTGGTCTCCTGGTCGGACTCGGTGGGCTAAAGGACCTGTTTTCCTGCTGTATCTATAATATAATCTAAACATAATATAATCCCGGCTAAAATGACAAGTTTATTCATTGCTTAAATTAATTAAGTTGGAATCTGCACAAGGGCATAAGAAGGCCATCCAACTTATGAGGGTGACCGTACACATAGGCACTGATTTAGAGGATGTCCAGTGAGTTCTCAGGAATGGCCAAACCTTTCATTCTTTTGCTGCTTAATCTGCAAGTCCATGACAGCGTCTTCCACTGAAGGCCAGCAATCTTTCAATCAGATTTGTCAGAGTGGTTGTTTGAGCAGTGGATGGATGCATATTTCAGACAATTGGACTACATAAAACCAGCACAGTGCCAATTCGGCCAACAATATCTACGCCGAACATGATACCAAGACCAATGAGCATGACAAGGTACAGTTTTTCCCAGTTGGGAATTCTCCATGGAAACAAGTTCAAATGGGAGAGCAGTGGCAGCTGAACACAGGGATTGGGACAAGTGGGCAGCATATTGGCACAGCGGTAGGGTTGCTGCCTCACAGCATCAGGGACCCGGGTTCAATCCTGACTATGGGTGCTGTTTGTACATGCTCCCTGCGACCGCATAGGTTTAATTCGGGAGCTCTGGTTTCTTACTCCATTCAAAGACATGCAGTTAATTGGCTTCCATAAATTGTCCCTAGATTGTAGGATAGAATTAGTGTACGAGGTGATTCTTGGTTGGAGCGGGCACGGTGGGCAGAAGGGCCTGTTTCCACACTGTATCTCTGAACTAAACTAAACTAAGTGGTGAGAGAGGTCTTTGGATCCAGATTAACTGTCAACATACTGAAACAGCTGCCGCTAGGATCCAGCTATGACCTGTACTCACTGTATCAGTCAGTGTACAACATATGCCCTGCATCTCAACATTGAGCGGCCACAGATTTTCTCAGCCCACTCAACACCAGGCTTTGTACGCATCCATTGCTCATTACTTTGGTGGTTCAATCGATACGGCGATGAGGCCACTTTAGCACTGTCATTGCTATGGGGGTACCAACACCAAGGGCAGGGTATATGTGCCTCATCCCTGGCACTGACAATTCTTTTTTTTTTTTTTTTTTTTTTTTTTTTTTTTTTTTTTTATTATAGAAACAATATATACAGAGTACACTCTTATACGGCATTAAAAATTATATAATATACAAAATTATATAATATTGATTATCAATTGATACTGTTTGTGTTAATTGTAATGTTATCCATTATACATTTCCTGGTTATTTATTTTGTATAATTGGGAGTGTATGTAGTAGTATATTCCTAAAATAAGCAATATACTCACACTTCTCATACCACACATATTTCTTCTAATTACCAAATACAAATCCCCCCTAATATAACTACATAATATCCAATCTTAACCAAACTTCTATGATATTCATGATATTTTCATAATATTAAGAGTGTTTGTATTATTATTAACTTTATATTTCAAAATTATTATATAGTTGAAAATGCACAATTTTATATAATTACAAATTTAAGACATCTATAATATTTTCATACAACTAATAATAGGTATATTCATACTAATATTAAGAATATATGTAATATGTTTTCTATACTTTTTTTTCCCTACTTAAAGATAGAAAGATAGAGATAGAAAGTAGAAAATAGAAAAGAAAATGTGAAAAGTTTGGTGGAGATTAAAATATTACTAAATAATCCATTCTTGGAGATACATTCATGATTTATTATATGTATTTCTTCATCCATTCAGATATTCAGGCCTCAGTCAAGTCCCCCGCGCCGAACCATTTATGACCCTGTAAATATTTAATGTATGGAGACCAAATCCCTTTGAAGAGATCTAACCTATCCATAAGGACAAGTCTCAATCTCTCCAAGTGAAGTGTCTCCGACATTTCTGTATTCCACATTTTAATTGTTGGGGATGCAGGGCCTTTCCAAAATTTTAGTATTAATTTTTTCCCAATTATTAGAGAATAGTCGATAAAAGTTCTTTGATTCCTTGTAATTATTTGTTCCGTTTCCGGTATTCCAAGTATTTATTAACTTTGGATCAGGAATCATAGTAATATTAACAACATTCGAGATTATCTTAAATATTCCGTTCCAATATTCTACAATCTTCGTACAATTAGTAAATGAATGTGACAAATTTGCTTCTAAGATTTGACATTTATCACATATAGGCGATAATTTTGGAAATATATTATGTAATTTAGATTTAGAGTAATGTAATCTATGTAAAATTTTAAACTGTATAAGAGCATGTTTAGCATTTAACGAGCAGTAATGTATGTGTTGTAAGCTTTCTTCCCATATTTCTGGGCTTATTATTTGACCTAATTCATTTTCCCAACGCTGTCTGTGTATTTCCGATGATGGAATATCACTTTCCAACAAAATATTGTAAATGTATGATATCATTTTTTCTGTATTTGGATGTTTTATTCAAGCATTCATCTAAAATTTCACTCTTTCTATTTCTGAATTCTTGTGTATTTGCAGAGATATAGTTTCTGATTTGTAAGTATCTGAAATATTCATTATTATGAAGCCCGTAAGCTTGTTGTAATTCTTGAAATGAAAGAAAAAAATTTTCCTTATAAAGATCCCCTATATTTAAAATTCCTTTATTTTTCCATTGTATAAAAGCCTTGTCCATCGTTGAGGGTTTAAACGTAAAATTGTTGGCAATAGTAAGACCTAGCGGTATAAATTTTAGTTTTTAATGTTTTCTTTATTTGTTTCCAAATACGTATTCCACTTTCTATTATCGAGTTTTTCACTATAAATTTTCTTAGGTTACATTAATATTAGCAAATATTATAGAGCTAATTTCAAATGGAAAACAGTCTTCTCTTTCCATTTTTAACCAGTTTGGTTTATTATCTGTTTCTTCTAACCAGAAGTTCATATTTTTAATATTAACTGCCCAATAATAAAACATAAAATTTGGTAATGCTAAACCCCCGTTATTTTAGCTTTACATAAGTGTTTTTTATTTATTCTATGATTCTTATAATCCCAGATAAAGTTAGTGACTATAGAGTCTACTTTTTTAAAAAAAATTTTAGAGAGATATATCGGGATTGATTGAAATAAATATAATAATTGTGGGAGAAAATCATTTTTATTGCGTTTATTTTACCTAACATTGAAATAGGTAAACTTTTCCAGTATAAAATATTTTTATTTAATTTATTCAGTAATAACGGGAAATTAGACTTAAATAGAGAGTCAAATCTTTTTGTAACAAAAATACCAAGATATTTAATATTTTCATTTGTTATCTTAAAAGGAAATTGTTGTAATATCTGTAAGTTATTCATGGTTATTGGCATAAGTTCACTTTTATTCCAATTAATACTGTATCGTGAAATTAAACCAAATTCCGTTATTAGTTTTAAACAAATTACGGATACTTATTTCCGGTTTAGTGATATAAAGTAATACATCGTCCGCATATAACGAGATTTTATTTTAGTATCTTTAGTATCATATCCATATATTTCCGGGTGCAATCTTACCCTTTGGGCAAGAGGTTCGATTGCTAACGCAAACAGTAAAGGTGATAAAGGACAGCCTTGTCTACAACCTCGAGATAAACTAAATTTAGTTGATAAATATGGTTTGTTGTTATTCTAGCTGTTGGGTTTGCATATAATAATTTGATCCAAGTAGTAACTTATCACCAAGCTTAAAAGCTTCCATCACCGAAAATAAATAAGGCCATTCCACCTGGTCAAAAGCTTTTTCTGCATCCAGCGAGATAACTACTAAGTCTTTTTTATCACTTCTTTTCGAATATATGATATTAAATAACCGTCTTAGATTATATGAAGAATATCTTTTAGGTATAAATCCTGTTTGATCAGGATGAATTAATTCGTTAACAACTTTGCTTAATCTTTGTGCTAGTATCTTTGTTAAAAATTTTTTGATCCGTATTTAATAAAGCAATTGCTCTATATGATCCTGGGTCATCCAAATCTTTATTTATTTTGGGTATAAGTGTTATAATAGACTCGTTCAATGTATCTGGTAATTTCTCTTGTGTATATATCTGTTCATATAATGATTTTAAATATGGGACCATTTGATCATGAAAAATTTTATAAAAATTCCGAACCTATACCATCCGGTCCTGGAGTTTTACCATTTTTTAATGATTTAATAGATTCTTGGATTTCTTTTATTGAAATATCAGCATTTAATAGTTCTCTATTTTGTAAATCTAATTCTTTTAAGTTACATATATTTAAAAAGGCATCTATTTCTGTTTTATTTACTGTCGCTTTAGCAGTATACAGATTTTTATAATATTGCATAAATCTTTCATTAATATCTTTGGGTTGTGTTAATAATTCACCGTTTTGTGATTTAATCCTATGTATAATTTTTTCAGCTTCAATTTTCCTTAATTGTCGAGCCAATAATTTTTGGGGTTTGTCTCCAAATTCAAACAGCAATTGTTTAGTATGTTGGTAATATTTTAAAACTTGATCAGTGTATATTTTTGTTTAATTTATACTTCAATGCTACAATTTTATTATGTATTATTATATCTGATTTTGTTGCATTCTGTATATCTAATTGTTTAATCTCCCTTTCTAAGTCCTGTTGTTCCTTCCGAATCTTTTTATTATGGAATGCTTGTGAAGAAATCATAATTCCTCGAAGATATGCTTTAAATGTTTCCCATAATAAAGAGCGAGATATTTCTGGTTGATCATTTATTTCAAAAAACATCTTAATCTGAGTTATAATATATTCCTGAGTGGCTTTATTTTTTAAAATTTGTGGTTAAGTTTCCATTGTCCTAGATTTTCCGTTTTACCATTTATTTTAATTTTAAATGTTAATGGTGCATGATCTGAAATTATAATATTATGATATTTAGATTCGTAAGTAAGTGAAATAAGCTTTGCATCTACCAGAAAGTAATCTATTCCTGAATAAGTTTTATGTACTGGCGAGTAAAAGGAATATTCTCGACCAGTAGGATTTTCTGTTCTCCAAACATCTTTAATGTTAGTCGTTTGGATATATGCATTTAATAAATCACTAGTATGTGATTTAATTTTTCTTTGTTTTGAAGATCTATCTAAATAAGGGTCTAATGTACAATTAAAATCTCCTCCAATTATCAAATTATAATGTGTTAATTCCGGAATATTATTGAGTACTTTCTTAAAAATAAAGGACTGTCAAAATTTGGTCCATAAATATTAACGAAAATCATTTTTTCCCTGTTTATTTCTCCTATCACAATAATATATCTGCCATCTTTATCAGATATAGTAGATATATGCTTAAATAAAGTACCTTTACGAAATAATATTGCTACGCCTCTTGATTTATGCGTAAAGGAGGAGTGATATATTTTGTCTATCCATTTGGCTTTCAGCCTATTTTCAGCGTCTTTTTTTAGGTGAGTTTCTTGGATGTAAATTACATCAGCTTTAATTGCCTTTAAGTGTGTCAATATTTTTCCTCTTTTTATTGGTTCATTGATACCTTTAACATTCCAACTGCAAAAGGTTAATCCCTCATTCCCCATATTTCTTTTTAAGTCCTGCATTTTAAATTTGTGGGAATCTACAATAGAGTCCAAGGGTCCGTGCAGTAGACCTAACCTTACACCCGAACACCGAATAGATGAATTTTAAATCTCTTTTATGTACTTCACGAATATATCTCCATTGTTCCAGTGTGTAGCTCCATTCAAACTGAAAGATACAATAAGTATAAAAGGATAGTAAAGAGTAGATAAAGAGATTAATAGAGTGTATAAAGAATGAAAAAACTACAAATGAAATATTTGTAGTTTGTGTAAGCCATACTACATTGGCTATCCCATCTAAAGGCTTCCGGCATTGATGTTATTAATTTGGCCAGCTCCTAGATTTAAGGAATTATTATTCCATAATAATATTTTAACGGGGAATATAATATTAAAGAAATGAAAAAAGTGATATTGATCATCATATAAAAGTATGTATATCTAAAATTAATTTAAAAATCTAACTATAAAACAGGAGATAAAGAGTTTTTTAAAGTACAAAAAATAAAAATCATTATTAAAGAAGAAAAAATAAGGGGAGGGTATCTCCAAAGACATAAGATATTAATTATTAGTAATATTAATTAGCAATAGTGAACAATCTTGGTTAATAATAATCATAGTGATAATGAAAACCGCGTTATGATTTTAGTATGTGTGTTATTTGTTTGTGTTAGTTATATATTATGACTAATTGTCAATGTTCAGCAAGCATCTTCCAATCCAGAAAAACGCTTCGTTCCATACGACATTGTCCGTTCCTTCTAGTTCCTTCTAATTCCATATTATCGTATGAAGTCTCACAGAATGTTAAGAGACCATACTAGGTCTCTAAAAGTAGTAAAAGACAGTATGTTTGCTTGTAGATAATTTTCAAGTGTCAAACCTGCTTTGCAAATTCCATTGCTTCTGGCTGGGGTCTTGGAGAAATGTTCCACGTTGTTATAAGTAACTCTTAGGATGGCTGGGTAATTCAAACCGTATCTCAAGTTTTCTACACCCCTCATAAGGCTTTTGGCTTCATTAAACGCTTTTCGTTTTCTGGCAACCTCTGGGGGATAGTCTCGATAGGTACTGATTCTTTGTCCTTGAAATGTCAGATTCTTTTTTCCCGAAGCTCTCCGCATAATATCCTCCAGGATAAAATCATATTGTAGCTTTACAATCATTTGTCTTGGGGGGGCATTTGTACTGGTCTGTCGTCTGCCGACTCGATGTGCACGAGCTAATACAGGCTTATCATCCAAAGATAAAACAGCTTGAAGTAGTTTAGCAGTGAATTCTCGAGGATCTTCGTGTTTCTCTAGACCTTCAGGAATCCCTGCGATCCTCAAGTTCTGTCTTCTCTGATAGCCTTCTAGCTGAGTGCATTTCTCTGTTACTTTAGACAACAACTCCAGTAGACGTTCTTGTTCTGTTATCAGCTTTTGCTGTAGACACAGTACTAGCCTCCGCTATCTTTTCAAGGTTTTTCATGCCATCTGCCTGTTGTTCCACCACATTTGCAATAGGATCAATCTTATTTTGAAAGTCTTTTTTAACTTTTTCAAGTTTAATCTCCATCTTACGTTCCATATTATTGATCATATCAATAAATTCATTCTTCAATTTTTCTGATTCTTTCTTAAACTTATTATCAATTTTTGACTTTGTATCTTTTTGAAATTCATTCCATTGATTTTTCATCAAGTCCATCTGATTGTTAATTTGACAAATTTTCTTCCTTTATTTCTCCCTTTATATCTTTCATTTCTTGCTTTATATCTTTCATTTCTGCCTTTAACTCTCGCTTTAAATCAGCCATCTGGTGAGAAATAAAAGTTCTCAAATCCTCACCTTCTGTGCCTGCTTTCCTGGAGACATCTTCCAGGGAGCTGGCCCTACTTGAGTCCGAGGCTTCTCCCAGGCCTTCTCCCGCTCTCGCCCGGGTTTTTCGAGCTTTTGCCTTGTCGGTAGGGCTCCGTGCCGTCATGGTTTGTCGCAGGGCTGATGACGTCACTCGGTACCGTCGATATTAAAACGGCAAGCAGTGTGAAGCAGGCAGCCGGTAAGTCTTTTTAAGTCCCCGTTTTTCCCGAATTTTTACGGAGCTGGCTGGCGCTATGCTCTAAGACTCCATAGCGCCACCGGAAGCTGGCACTGACAATTCTGCCAGTAATACAATCCCTTTGTCCTGTTTTCACACCTTACACTTCCTTATCTATATACTGCCTACTCCCCTGACATCAGTCTGAAGAAGGGTCTCAACACGAAACGTCACCCATTCCTTCTCTCCAGAGATGCTGCCTGTCCCACTGAGTTACTCCAGCATTTTGTGTTTATCTGCCAGTAGCACGTCTCTCTCTGATGACCCCTCAGCATTGATTCAATTTGTGCTCTTGGGATTAAAACTTTGGTAAAGTATTTAATGCTATAACAGTTGAAAACGAATTACAGGGAATGAAACCATTTTAATAAGGTCCTTTGCCAGAATGAGGCCACATGCAAACTGGAAGAACCGAACCCTGTATTCTGCTTGGATAGCTTACAACCCATTGAATTCTACAATTTTTGGAAACTAACCAATTCCCTTTCCCCCTCCCTTTTTTTAAATCTCCCTCCTCTCTTCTCTGTGCCCCACCTGGATATGCATCATCCTATCCGCCCCCCTCTTTCCCCTTGGCCCCATCACCCTCCACTACATCCCTTTCCCTGGCCTCACAATTCATGCCTGTTAAGCCTTATCTCACATTATCTCTTAGAATTGTATATACATATATCTCCATCAGCCTCCTTTGCTCAAGGGAAAAGAAGCCCAGCCTATCTAATCACTCCCAATTATTAAAGGCCTCCAATCCAGGGAACATCCTGGTGAATTTCCTTTGCACTCTCACCAGCACAACCACATCCTTCCTATTGCGTTGACCAGAACTGCATGCAGTACTCCTCGTGCTGTCTAACTATTCTTTAGTTAAGTTGTAACCTAACCTCACAACTTTTACATTCAATGCCCCAACAAAGAAGGCAGGAATACAATATGCTTTCTTCACCACCCTCTTCTTGTTCCACTTTCGGAAAACTATAAATTTGTACTCCAAAGTCCCTCTGTTCATCAACATTCCTTAGTGCCCTATCATTTACTGTATACATCTTATCCCTATTTGACTTCTCAAAATGCAACACCTCACACATAAGGATTAAATCCCACTTGTTAACATTCTGCCCAACTTTCTATCTGATCCGCCTACAATATATACGCTACTGTTCTTTAAATGCCAGGTATTGCCTGATACAATTTAAAGTATTGCATAGGTTATACTACTCAAAGACCAAATTTAACAAAATCTTCCCAACTGTCTCTCCTCTTTGTGATAAATGTCACTTTCAAGAAGCCACCCTAACATTCTTTTGTATCCTGTATAAAAATACAAAACTTCTGGATGGAAATATTCAATATCATTTCTAAAACACTTAAAATTCAATTGGACCCAGAATCAAAACTAATAATATTAGGAATGTCAGAGGGCTGCCCTAATCTAATGATATCTCAAAGATGCTTCCTTAACTATGGTTTAATAACTGCGAAAATTTATACTTATATTCTGGAAAAAGATAACAGTCCCCCACAGTGAAGATGTGGATCACAGAAATGACCGAGACACTACATCTAGAAAAAATAAGGCTTGTCATGACTGACAAACCAGATAAATGTTCCAAAATATGGTTTCCTTTTATTGAATTTCTTCAACAACATAATGGATGAACATAACTCAAACCTGACACTAGGGTTGGGTGAGCGGGCGTATGGAAGGGCAGTGGGATATATCTCCGCTTCTTTCACTTCTTTGTTAGTTCTGGGGTTTTTCTTTTTTCTTTTTCGTGTCTTTCTCGAAATTCTTTCCTTTTTCTTTTCTTCTTTCTTTCCCTTTTCCCGTTTCCCTTTTTTTTCCGATTTAGTTTATTAGTTTATAAAATGTTAAAATTGAAGCAGTACGAAAATTGTATAACTGTTATGTCAATTACTTTCTCTTTGTACAATTGCTTCAACTAAAATAATTATTTAAAAAAAACCTTTCTATCTGATCTACATCTCGCTGCAGCCTGAGACAACCTTCCTAGCTCTCTACTATATTGCCAATTTGTGTGTCATTCAAAACATCATTAATGATTCCTCCTACATTTACATTCAGCTCTGATATCTGTGGTAAAGCATTGGTCACGGGCTGCCAATCTGAAAAGCAACTTTCCAGCATCACCCTCTGAGACAGATCACAAAGCCAAGTCCTAATGAAATCGTCAATTACTAGATATTGAAAAAAATATCATCCGAATAAGTGAGGAATAGTCATGAGTGAAAACCATAATTTGACCTAGATTTGATGCCAGGCCTTGGAGGAATAAAAGACTATTATAATCAGCTAGCCCACCCTGTTCTTCAATCTTTGGCATATGTTACAAATAATAAGTCATCAGGAAATGATTTCAATTTTGGAATCGTTCTCTTACTGTATTTCATTCAATCCTAAAGTTATTAAAGTATTGTGACATAGAATGTATAGACAATGACAGTGGAACTATCATCACTTGTCATCGTGACTGTAAAGTCTTCCAGCATGTATACATGCACAGTTAAAACAAAATCCAAAAGACACTCTTCTCCAGAGGCTAAATCTTCACGGATGGGGTCTTCAGATAATACTGCATGAAATTCCACCACTTGCATGCTATTGGCATGAAAAAGTATCTATCATTCTGGAGTTTGTAACAGTGTACTTACTTTCGAACAGCCCTCCCTGGCCACGTAAAGGTAATCACATACATGCAGTCTCATTCCCTTACTTTAATGTCACAAATTTGCAGATCTTACAAAAATTGGAATTTGGTTTTGTTTATTTGTTACAGCCAGAAATAGGCCCTTCGGCCCACAGGGTCCGCTCCGACCATCAACCCCCGCATATTAACACTATCCTACAAACAGTAGGGACAATTTTTTACATTTACCAAGCCAGTTTACCCACAAACCTGTACGTCTTTGGACTGTAGGAGGAACAAAGGTCTCGGAGAAAACCCACACGGTCATGGGGAGAACGTACAAACTCCATACAGACTGCAACCGTAGTCGGGATCGAACCCGGGTCTCCGGCGCTGCAAGCGCTGCAAGGCAGCAACCCTACCGTTGCGCCACCGTGCCGTGTGAAAAAACTTTCTTCAGCAATTTTGCTCTGATGGATCAATTTGTTCTGGATTTGTTACTGTTCTGGATGTCAGATGTGGGAGGTCATGCAGTCAGATAGCTCTCCAGACGTCCAAATCTGCGCCAGGTGCGTCAAGATGGCGCTCCAAATGGACCGTGTTCGGTACCTGGAGCAGCAGCTCGATGACCTCCGTCTGGTCAGGGAGAGTGAGGAAGCCATAGAGAGGAGCTACAGACAGGTGGTCACTCCAAAACCACAGGAGGCAGAAAAGTGGGTCACGGTTAGGAGAGGCAAGGGGCAGAGGCAGGGACTAGAGAGTACCCCGGTGGCTGTACACCTTGGCAATAAGTACTCCTGTTTGAGTACTGTTGGGGGGCACAGCCTACCTGGGGGTAGCAACAGCGACCAGGCCTCCGGTACAAAGACCAGCCCTGTTGCTCAGAAGGGTAAGGAAAAGAAGAGGAGGGCAGCAGTAATAGGGGACTCTATAGTTAGGGGGTCAGATAGGCGATTCTGTGGACGCAGTCAGGAGACCCTGATGGTAGTTTGCCTCCCTGGTGCCAGGGTCCAGGATGTGACTGAACGTGTCCAAGATATCTTGAAATGGGAGGGAGAGGAGCCAGAGGTCGTGGTACATATAGGTACCAATGACATAGGTAGAAAAAGAGAGGAGGTCCTGAAAGGAGAATTTAGGGAGTTAGGAAGAGTGTTAAGGAGAAGGACCGCAAAGGTAACAATCTCAGGATTACTGCCTGTACCACGCGACAGTGAGAGTAGGAATGGAGCAAGGTGGAGGTTCAATGTGTGGCTAAAGGACTGGTGCAGAGCGCAGAGATTCAAGTTTTTGGATCATTGGGACCTCTTTTGGGGAAGGTGTGACCTGTACAAAAAGGACGGGTTGCACTTGAACCCAAGGGGAACCAATATCCTGGCGGGGAGATTTGCAAAGGCTACTGGAGAGACTTTAAACTAGATCGGTTGGGGGGAGGGACTCAAATAGAGAAGGCAAGTAGTCCGTTTGTGAGGCAGGAGGCAGAGAAGAGAAGCAGTCAGACGCAACACGTAGGGAGGAAAGAAGAAAAAAATAACAAACGGAGAATAAGAAGTGGAGGGATTCTTAAATGTGTGAGCAGAGAGACAGAGGGGTGTAAAATGAGGATAGGAGCAATAGGTAGCAAGGTGAAAAGTGGCAGGAAAATAAATCCAGGGCAAAAATCTAAAAGGATTACTTTTCAAAATAATTGTAAAAGGGCCAAGAATGTTGTAAAAACAAGCCTGAAGGCTTTGTGTCTCAATGCGAGGAGCATTCGTAATAAGGTGGATGAGTTGAATGTGCAGATAGCTATTAATAATTTTGATATAGTTGGGATCACGGAGACATGGCTCCAGGGTGACCAAGGCTGGGAGCTGAACATCCAGGGATATTCAATATTCAGGAAGGATAGACAAAGAGGAAAAGGAGGTGGGGTAGCGTTGCTGGTTAGAGCGGAGATTAACGCAATAGAAAGGAATGACATTAGCTTGGAGGATGTGGAATCGATATGGGTGGAGCTGCGAAACACTAAGGGGCAGAAAACGCTAGTGGGTGTTGTGTACAGGCCACCTAACAGTAGTAGTGGAGTTGGGGATGACATCAAACAGGATATTAGAAATGCGTGCAACGAAGGTAAAACTGTTATAATGGGTGACTTCAATCTACATATAGATTGGGTGAATCAAATTGGCAAGGGTGCTGAGGAAGAGGATTTCTTGGAATGTATGCGGGATAGTTTTCTAAACCAACATGTGGAGGAACCAACGAGGGAGCAGGCTATTCTAGACTGGATATTGAGTAATGAGGAAGGGTTAGTTAGCAGCCTTGTTGTACGTGGCCCCTTGGGCAAGAGTGACCATAATATGGTTGAGTTCTTCATTAGGATGGAGAGTGACATTGTTAATTCAGAATAAATCAGGGAAGGTGGCGCATCCGTGGATAACGAGGGAAATCAGGGATAGTATCAAAGAAAAAGATGAAGTGTACAAATTAGCCAGAAAAAGCAGCCTACCAGAGGACTGGGAGAAATTCAGAGACCAACAGAGGAGGACAAAGGGCTTAATTAGGAAAGGGAAAATGGAGTATGAAAGAAAACTGGCAGGAAACATAAAAACTGACTGCAAAAGTTTTTATCGATATGTGAAGCGCAAAAGATTAGTTAAAACAAATGTAGGTCCCTTGCAGTCAGAAACGGGTGAATTGATCATGGGGAACAAGGACATGGCAGACCAATTGAATAACTACTTTGGTTCTGTCTTCACTAAGGAAGACATAAATAATTTGCCGGAAATAGCAGGGGATCGCGGGTCAAATGAGATGGAGGAAATGAGTGAAATCCAGGTTAGTCGGAAAGTGGTGTTAGGTAAATTGAATGGATTAAAGGCCGATAAATCCCCAGGGCCAGATAGGCTGCATCCCAGGGTACTTAAGGAAGTAGCCCCAGAAATAGCAGATGCCTTAGTGATAATTTTTCAAAACTCTTTAGATTCTGGAGTAGTTCCTGAGGATTGGAGGGTAGCTAATGTAACCCCACTTTTTAAAAAGGGAGGGAGAGAGAAAACGGGGAATTACAGACCAGTTAGTCTAACATCGGTAGTGGGGAAACTGCTAGAGTCAATTATTAAAGATGGGATAGCAGCACATTTTGAAAGTGGTGAAATCATTGGACAAAGTCAGCATGGATTTACGAAGGGTATATCATGTCTGACGAATCTTATAGAATTTTTTGAGGATGTAACTAGTAGAGTGGATAAGGGAGAAGCAGTGGATGTGTTATATCTGGACTTTCAGAAGGCTTTCGACAAGGTCCCACACAAGAGATTGGTATACAAAACTTAAAGCACACGGTATTGGTGGTTCAGTATTGATGTGGACAGAGAACTGGCTGGCAGACAGGAAGCAAAGAGTAGGAGTGAACGGGTCCTTTTCAGGATGGCAGACAGTGACTAGTGGGGTGCCGCAAGGCTCAGTGCTGGGACCCCAGCTATTTACAATATACATTAATGATTTGGACGAGGGAATTAAATGCAACATCTCGAAGTTTGCGGATGACACGAAGCTGGGGGGCAGTGTTAGCTGTGAGGAGGATGCTAGGAGGCTGCAAGATGACTTGGATAGACTGGGTGAGTGGGCAAATGCATGGCAAATGCAGTATAATGTGGATAAATGTGAGGTGGCAAAAACAGGAAGGTAGACTATTATTTGAATGGTGACCGATTAGGAAAAGGGGAGGTGCAGCGAGACCTGAGTGTCATGGTACACCAGTCATTGAAAGTAGGCATGGATTCGAGTACAAGAGTAGGGAGGTTCTACTGCAGTTGTATAGGGTCTTGGTGAGGCCACACCTGGAGTATTGCGTACAGTTTTGGTCTCCTAATCTGAGGAAAGACATTCTTGCCATAGAGGGAGTACAGAGAAGGTTCACCAGACTGATTCCTGGGATGGCACGACTTCCATATGAAGAAAGACTGGATAGACTCGGCTTGTACTCGCTGGAATTTAGAAGATTGAGGGGTGATCTCATAGAGACTTACAAAATTCTTAAGGGGTTGGACAGGCTAGATGCAGGAAGATTGTTCCCGATGTTGGGGAAGTCCAGGACAAGGGGTCACAGTTTAAGGATAAGGGGGAAGTCTTTTAGGACCGAGATGAGAAAATCGTTTTTCACACAGAGAGTGGTGAATCTGTGGAATTCTCTGCCACAGAAGGAAGTTGAGGCCAGTTCGTTGGCCATATTTAAGAGGGAGTTGGATGTGGCCCTTGTGGCTGAAGGGATCAGAGGGTATGGAGAGAAGGCAGGTACAGGATATTGAGTTGGATGATCAGCCATGATCATATTGAATGGCGGTGCAGGCTCGAAGGGCCGAATGGCCTGCTCCTGAACCTAATTTCTATGTTTCTATGTTTCTAATTTCTCCATTATTTCCATGTGTATATCTGAATAATCATAAAAATATTATTCATATATTCCCATTGACATTGCCAGTGATAACATCTACTCCATGGAATCCACCGAGATTTTGTTGAGGGACTTATGATGGTCATTGGTGAGCCATGTTCCTTTATCTCTGGGTGATTGTGATCACAGAAAGGTCATGCAGGTCAATTTATCATGAGACAATTGAATTTAGATTGTTGAAAAAGTGATTAAGAATGGACATGTTAATCTTTATTCCAGCAGATTAGAACCCTACTCTAGATTTGGGAGCTTTCACAGCAAATTATATTTATAACAGGCACTTAGATTTTAAATGCAACAATGGCCTTTTAAAGGTACAAAATATTTTCCAAATAATGTGAGATGAAATGAGTGATAAACCAATCATGCGTGCTAATGGCTTAAGCTCATTTTGGTCTTTGTGCTACTCAAGCTGCCAACTCGTTCCTACTAGTTACAAAATAGTTGATTGATTCTGGAAATTGCCTGGCATATTGGACTATTTAGTTGACACTGAAAGTTTGGCTGTTGGATAATATGACACAAAATATAAGAATTGGTGATATTTCATTGTGAATGACAAAGTTGCTTTATGGCACTGTACAATACTTTCTTCGTAGTTGATTCCTCTCAGTGAATGAGTTTAATGAACAACCATTAAAATTTCTTAAAATGCTGAAATGCCATATACTGGATAAAGCTGTTGATAATTGATGTTTGCTTTAAAAAAAATCTTAAATGTATTAGCTGATTTCTTATATGCATGTGTTTCATGAACTGCAACAGAACAGGAATCACATTTTATCACTGCAAAACACCAGCCACCTTATTGGCAATAGCAACTTCTGAGGTTAAATTAGACCTTATAATAATGAAGGGAAATATGATGAAAGTCAACTGAAATGTGGTTAATTAATTTATTATTTTAGCATCATTTTAAGAATTACACATTAAACAATTAGAATCAATTTCACCCAGAGAGTTGTGAATCTGTGGAATTCCCTGCTACAGAAAGCAGTGGAGGCCAATTCATGGGGTTTTCAAGAGTGTTAGATTTAGCTCTTTTGGGTTAAGGGAATCAAGGGATATGGGGAAAAAGCAGGAACGGGGTACTGATTTTGAATGATCAGCCATTATCATATTGAATGGCAGTGGGCTGAATGGGCTCAAAGGGCTGAATGGCCTACTCCAGCACCTATTTTCTATATTTTTATGTTATCAATCTTCCCTTCTGTTGCCATTACTTAAATGTAGCAGTATTATTCGCTCTCAGGCATATTGAAAGGAACTACTCTTTTATGTATTCCCACAAAATGTTTTTACAATACCTGAAACTTATAGGAAGCCTGAAGGAACAAAAAGCAAAATATTCACATTTACAGTTGCAATCAGATCAAATTTGTATAATATTGGATGGCGTAACTTACATTACATCTATGATTTTTATTTATCAGAAGAAGTGTCATTTTGGATAAAACTATCCTTCAGCCTGAATATTTAAGAAGGAACTGCAGATGCTGGAAACCCTTCATCATTCTGAAGAAGGGTTTTGGCCCGAAATGTTGCCTATTTCCTTCGCTCCATAGATGCTGTCTCACCCACTGAGTTTCTCCAGCACTTTTGTCTACCTTCAGCCTGAATAGTAGTGTTTGTTTTTAAGCATGCTTCTGATTATAGCACCTCAGATATATGCACGTGAATCTAGGTATTCACTTGTTTAAGTGAGATCCATCAATGTACTAGGAACAAATGAAAGATAGTATGATTAAAGACCAAATAATTTGTTTCAAATGTAGAGTTTTGGTGTCAGACTACAATGCCTTGAAATGACTATGTAGGCAGAAAACAATGGGTGCACCCTTCTGGATATTCAGACTTTCAAACATCCAATATCCTTCTCAAGCCACCTGATATTGTATTCTTCAACATTATGCATTCATTTCATTTCTCATTTGTGGAACAGATAGTGGTAAGGTAATTGCAAGAGGCAAGATTCTAGGATGTGAAACTTGAGTGTGCTAAACATGTAGTTCATTATAAGATGTCTTCATGTGACATTGTTCTTGAAAACAGAGCTTGATGCCAGTTATGCTTATCTATTGTTCTTGAGAATATCCAATATATTAAATTTGATTATCAGTTCCCTTATTTTGTTTAAAGTTTTCATATCTTTCTTGATTTAGCAAAATCATTAAACCTTGTCCAAAATACTTGAAAGTATTATATTCCCAATCAAAACCATATCTACTTATTTCCATTATGGGCTGGTTGCATGGTGGGATAGGAAGGTTGAAATTTAAAGCAAGTTTAGACAGATTGGCATAATTTCAGAATATAGAGGTCACCATTGAAGAATAAGGATAATCGTTATTCTTCCAGAGACCCATGATTCTTCGTGATTCCGTGAGATCTGTGGAGATGGAGTCATTGACTATATTTAAGGAAGTGACTGCCAAAATGTTGAACAATAAAGGAATCAAAGGGTGTTGCGATTAAGAGTGAGTCAGTAATAAGATTATTACTGATTCACTCTTAATCTCAACACTGCTTTCACACACTCCTTTGAAGGGTCAATTTATTGTCCTGGTTATCATTTGCTTATATTCTTGTGCAAGTGGAATCTCACAGTTGCTACATCTTGAGGCGCTGAAGTTTTCATACCTTATATTTGGCTCATTCCACCTGCTAACTCAAATCAACATGCCAGACTGTTGAATTGGCATCTGCAACCATTATACGGAGCACACAGAATCTTCTTTCTCTAATAGCATCTGTTGTAAATCATCTGGTTTTAAAGCACATCAATCACGTACAAAGTGTTAGGCTAGAATTAACGTGGCATTGTCTGGTGCCAAGTGGCAGAGGTAGTGCAGGCAAGGGAGAGTGGAAAGAAGAGATCCACACAACTTTATACTTGGCTCCCGGGCTACAAGATTCCAAAGGCATATCTGCTTGTTCCTGCCACTGTAGAGCCTGTGGACAAAGCCACACTGGGGATTGACTGAGAGGGTCGGAAGGTAGTAACAATAGTAACTGGGGTGTGGTGATGACCACTGAAAGAGAATACCAGACTGGGGTTTAGATCAGTATCATTTGGAAAGAACATCAGACTAAGATCAGAGTAGGTGTTTAAGAAAGAACTGGAAAAATCGAAGGTAGACAAAAACGCTGGAGCAACTCAGCGGGTGAGGCTGCACCTATGGAGCGAAGGAATAGGCGACGTTTCGGGTTGAGACACTTCTTCAGACTGATGTCGGGGGGGGCAGGAAAAAGAAAGTAAGAGGCAGAGACAGTAGGCTGTGGGAGAGCTGGTAAGGGGAGGGGAAGGAGGGAGAAAGCAATTTTATTAATACATTAAAAAACAAGGGGATAACTCGGGGATAGGGGAGGACCACACAAACACAAAAAGAAGGGTTTAATTTCTGGAGCCAAAAGAAGTGGGTAATATTAAATGTCAATATCAAGAGGGAGAAGGTATTGGGTCTTTTGCAAAACATCATGGTTGTTAAATCCCCAGGGCAAGTTGGAGTCTATTGCAGAGGTCTTTGTATCCTCTAGCTACAGGCAAGGTCCAAAAGGTCTGGAGAATGGCCAACTTTGAACCTTTGTTTAAGAACACAATAAGGATAAACAAGGACATTTTAGGCCAGCATGTCTTACATCATTGGTTGGGAATTAATTGGAAAACAGTATTGGGAATTAAATTCCACCTTTGTGCATAGGAATGATGGGGATTTGATAGATTGGATCAAAAATTTGCTTGACTCAAAAAGACTGTGGACAATGGTGCAAAATGTTATCCTGATTGGAGATCTGTGACCAGTGGTATTCCATAAAAGGGATTTGTAAGGCAAGTGTTTTTTTGCACAAAGGGTAATAGGTGCTGTGAATGCACTGCTAAGGGAAGGAGTGGAAGCAGATATGATAGCAACATTTAAGAAGCTTTTAGACAGGAATGTGAACATGCAGGGAGTGGAGCGATATAGACTATGTGCCAAGAGATCAGATTAGTTTTGATTGGTATGATGCTCAGCAGAAACCTTGTGGGCTAAAGGTTCTGTTCCTGTGGTGCATTCTGTGTTATAACCTTCATAGTTTCTACTTATGATTGCAAAATTGTTCTAGGACAAATTTTCAACACAAATCGTCACAGCTTTAGTTTAGTTTAATTTGGTTTAGTTCAGAGATATTTACAGCTTTAGTTCAGCTGTATCTAATGCGTTAAAGAAAATAATTCCCATGGGTTTTAGAAACCTTTTCAGCAATCTATTTGAAGTTGTCTACCCAGTCACACAGAAAGGATTCAAGCTCCAGTCAGCCAACATCGTCTTCTGTTAATCCATCAAATCATTGGTACTGCTCTCACTTTCCTGTGAGAACAGAAAGTTACAGTGAAATGTGCAACAGATTTATTCCTGATTGCTGATTTATTCCACCCTGGCCATCTCACTTACTTCATACCATGCACGCCATTTATCAAAGTGCATATAACCTATGCAATGTGTATTTTATGCTTTGGATGCCATTTTTGAAAGTGTATGACTTTTCCCCTTTTTGGAAGTAAAAAGAACTTGAGTGTGCTTTGTCTCACTGAGGATATCTATCTATCCATCCTATCCATTTCTGCTCAAAATTGGGAATGCACTAAGTGACTTCAGATAAAGTGTAATTAAAGATTTGTAATGAGATGTAACGAGAAATATTTCATTCTTGTGAACATTCAGTTACTGCAGGAGTCACTCAAAATAGTAAGATTAAACAAGAACTTACCAGTTTGACATTTGATCTTGATTTTATGAGGAGTTGCGATGAGCGTTTACGTGAAGAAGGCCGTTCAGCCCGCATGCGCGTCAATCTTCAAAGTAGCGGTGTGAAATCACAGATAATAATGGTTGAACTGAACATAGTAAGATTAGAGAAGAGTAGAACTACCAGATGACCTTCATAGTATGAGGGTTGGGAGCGGTGGGCACGTAAACACTCATCGTAACTCCTCCTAAAATCAAGATCAAACTTCAAACTGGTAAGTTCTCATTTAATCTTACTATTTTACTTCGGAGTCATGTGAGTGACTACGTGAAGATTTCAAAGGTCTGTGATTTCATGCCGGAAACGAGTCCATGCATTACACACTGCATAAAGTGACCATGGAAGAGTGGAAAAAGATTAATGCATTCAGACATTACTTAATTTGTTAAAATACTGATGCTTTAATCATCAAAAGAAAATAATAGTGACCCCTTTCATCCAGGGGAAACTATAAAGCAGAATTTAAAATGGAGTTGGCAAATACCCCCGGTTTGGCAATGGGTTATTCAAATTGTTGGTAAAGTATGTTCGGTTGACCATCCTGCAGCTGCGAGGATGTGGCCCTGTGGAACGTACATAACCCTGGGGCTGATGTAGTAGCAGCCCTGGTGCAGTGAGTGTAGTAAATATTAGTATCGACTCGTGCATTAGCCAAAACCTTGTTTTATCCACCTGGAGATAGTAGAACTAATACTTTTTACGAAGTTTTTTGTAACTTACAAACATTGCTAGTTTGGAGCCTTTGAGGCTCTAGATGACCTAGACGTACAGTTGTTGTAAATGTGTGACCACACATTACCGAAGGTTCATAGGGTATGCCATGAAACTTGTTTGTGACCTAACGCCCCTGGTTAGTTCTGGTTAATTAAATCAAAAACATAAAATGTTATGTTTGCAGATGTTACCATCCTGTCCAGTCGCAATTTCTGGACCCGTTGCACTGTGGCCAGTGCCATGAGGATAAGTACCTTATGAGAGCCGGCTAAAGATAAGGATGTAGCTGGAGCCCCCTGGTGAAGTAATGTTAACATTACATCAATGTCCCATACTTCCGTGTACCCGGGCCGGGGAGAACTTGTGTTAAAGATATCCTATATAATTCTGGATATCAGAGGCTGAGACCCGACAGTGTGGGTCCCACTGCTGCAGCAAATATGATGAGAAGGCACATTGGCACAGTTAATGGCACTTATACTTAATTATTGTCAAAGACCCATTTGAAAATGAACTGAAAGACATCAGTTATCCGTGCTGTATATATGTAACACGTGTATTTACACAAGAAGCTTCCCATCTGCTGAAGTGGAAATGTGCTGCCTTTTGGTGGTTTCCCCCCTGCTCTCTGCAGTGAGGACTTCATGGGCCGATCTGACAACCCAAGCCGCAAGCACAGTTGTCGCAGAGTCTGGATTGATTTATCATGCAGAGGCTGGTTTCCTGTGTCTTAGGCAGAACCAGCAAGGTTTATATTTTGAATAACCATATTAGGTTCTATATTATTCCCAACATTAGCGGGAACCATGGCTGTGTATGCCAGTCAGGCAGTTCGAAACGCCTGAAGCAGTGTCTTGCTGGATTTATTGCAAGACCCAACTGATGTGGCAGTATGGCGGAAAGACATGCAAGAAACATTCCTCCCCAGTGTGGCGATAGGGTATCTTTCACCACTATGCCCCATATTTACAACTGGTAAATGAACCTGGATGTAAACATATCGATATTCGGTGTTCTATCGAGCCATGATGACATTAAATACTTTGTGATCCAACATCCATTCTGGATGTCATTGATTTCACTTGATGATACAATAGCCTCAAATGAGGTTAGGTAAATATCATGGGATACTTTAACTTTATTGCACCCATGTGACTAACATATGCCACCACCATAGTGTATCAACTTGGAGTTGAGCATGCAGATTATGCATATTCACACAATAACCTTTAAACCTATAGGATGCACCTAGCGTTTATAGGTAGTTGATACCAATAACTGAAAAATTGGTGACTCATGCAAACTACATCTGCCTCCATAACTGGAGATGGCAGTCATAATTTCTCATCTTTGAGGACTAGCATCAGTTTGTAATTACTGAGGATAACTGACCAAACTTACTGGAGCAATGCTGAATACTGCCACTATGTGACTTTGGTAGCTTCAGCTGGGATAGGCATGGGTCTATTAACAACGACCTACATGGTACTTGAGGGGTTAATTCTTTGCACGTTGTAAGTTCTGATAATGCAAAGGCCCAATTGGCGCCGCTGAAACACAGCTGCTATATTGCCAATTACACTTGATGAGTAGAAGGCTGCTTAATAACAACGAGGTTGTTACAGGCTTCTGTTAATTCCACCTCTTGCCCCAGGGCGGAGTCCCTGTTAAGTTGATAGTTAAATGTAAATCTCAATAGTCAATTGTTCTGATTGGTATCAACTTAAATTTAACTGGATGCATTAAAGGACCCCAATTCCTCAAATATAGTTTGGGCCGCAACAGCTAATTTAGTAAAATACAGCGTTTAAAACATCATCCAGATAGGTGATAACAAATGTTCTAGAGCTCTGAACAGCCCAAGCACCAGTTTAACTAATTTGGTAAATAAACCTGGGAGCCCATTTTGCAACGGTTTAACTGTTAGCATTGACCCATCCAGATAAATCTCAAATACCTCCGGTGATCCCTGTGAATGGGAACTGAATAGCATGCATCTTTGAGATCGATGCTTACCATATCATGTCTACATCACGTCTAGCTCCTATAGAATCAATAATGAGACGGTAACAAAGTTTCCCATTTTGAAAGTCAAAGTTTCCCATTTTGAAAGTTAAATCTGGATGAAGTGACATCCTCCATCTTTCACCCTGTCCTGAAAGGCAATTCTGCCCATAATACTGGGCCTGTCTCGATAGACAACTCCGGCCCCAATTCCAAGCCTGCTTGGAACCTATGTATGTTGTGTAGTATAAAGTAATCACATGTTATCATCAGTTTATTAAACCCAGATTTGAATCTCATGCAATCATGGTCACTTGTAGAAAAACACAAGTGTGCATGTAAATGGTCTGCAACCCCGTGCTTTGGAAGAACCAGACCCACCTACCTCCATGGCTACCGGCGGTCTTATGGTAAGCCCAAAGGCCACTGATGCAGGTTCTTTTTCCCCTCCTTGATTGGAGAGTAGGACTGGTAGGGTGCGTAGATTCCATATTTCCCCTGAGACCGGCTTGGGCCTTGGTCTGAAAACTCTCATCATACTGAGCCTGCCTCGTAAGACAGCTCTGGCCATAATTATGAGCCCGCCTTGAAAGACAACGCTGGCCATATTTCCGTGCCCAGCTTTCAAGCTGCCACCGGCTTCAGTGATCCGCTGCCCCCGATGGAGGCGTGGGGTGTGTCGTCGCCTGCCGATCAAGCTTTGCTCCTCGTCGGTACCTTGATTAGTCCGACAGCTTTTTTGCTTCCACATCCTGCTCTTACCTGTGGGAAAAGTCTTACCTGAAGAGAGGATTCGGCAGCTGGTTTCATTTCCTGTATTTCATGCCCTCCAATGTCACCCGGATAGCGCTCTTCACTGCCGGCACTTGTAGCATTTGCGAGTATCTCTTGAAGCCATATGCATGTGCTCCAGTATGTTCCACGGACACACTTTGAAGTCAGTTCCATACTGATCACTCGCACTCCCCTCCAAAGAGCGGGAGATTTGTAGGCAGCCCTGAAAACAGGTGCTGCCGCAGGCCGCTGAGGCTACCTGTGCTGACATGGCCCCTCCAGCGGCCCTATATCAGGTTTTTTGCTCTGGGTCAGACTGAAACTGACCCTGATTGCTCCCCTCCTCAGAGAGGAAGACATTGTGCAGCCCTGAAACAGGTGCCGTTGCCTGCGGGTTCTCCACAATACCCGGGCTGATAACTCCCTTCTTTGGAGTATATCATTGTGGAGCACCTCTCCATCAGGTGCTCCATGTGGGTTTGAACGTTTAAAAACGTTACCCATGTAGGAGGGGATCCTCTCCATCAGGAAACCTCCTGGCCTGACCCCTAGTCCACAGGCCTGACCGTCTTACCTTTGGTTTGTCCCCTTTCTGGGGACCCACAGCGGTCTGGAAGCGGCTGACCGCTATATGTTGGTGTGGTCCCTCCTGGCCTGACTTCCACAGGCCTGCCCCACTGCTGTTGGTTTACCCCCTACTTGGGGAACCACAGCGGTCTGGAAATAGCTGGTCCCTGTATGTGGGGGGAGAACCCACCTGGCCTGACATCATAGACCTTACCGGCCAGTGGGTTCGTTGTACCCCCTTCCTGGGAACCACAGCCGGTCTGGAAGCAGATGTCCCCTGTATGTCGTGGGGGACCCTCCTTGCCTGGCTTATAGACCTTGCCGGCATGTGGTTAGTTTTTACCCCCTTCCAGGGAACCACAGCCGGTCTGGAAGCCACGGACTGTGTTGTCAGTGACTTTAGGGTGGTGAATCCGACGGCCGCCGGCTACCCACACTTCCGCGGTCTCTGTAGCCGGCTTCCCCTCGGTCCCGGTATCCGTGGCCCAGACCGGGATTCCCCGCGGTCCGTCCGGGCTTCGCCCCAATTAGTCGAGCAGGTTTATCTCTGCACAGAGATTCCTGCAAAAAAAGAAACCACAAATACCTGGAAATAAGGTAAAACTTACCTTCAGGTTTAACTTACCGCTGGACAGAGCAACGCTGCCGCCAGTCGGCTCGTCGCGCAAGCGAGTCAACGTAATGACGCGCATGCGGGCTGAACGGCCTTCTTCACGTAGTCACTCACGTGACTCCGAAGTAAAATCTATTTATTTTTCTTTTGCCAAAAGTTCATTATTTAACACAGAATTAAGTTTGATTGGATAGCAGAAAGTAAGAATTATTGTCCTCTGAGTGATCCGGGTATGGTTAACTTGCTCTAATTGTCTCATTCATCATTTTGAGAAACAATAAAAAGAGATTGTTTGAGAATATATATGTTATTGCTAGGAATAAAACCCATTGTAATTATTTGGGTTTTCCATCCCTCAGCTTCTAAGGACAAATTACACAAAATTAACAGATAAATACACACAACCTAATTAAAGAATGTACTTCATTTCTTTGGAGATAGGACCAGAAACGCTTGTTGTAAAAATGCAAAGATCTTGCTGCTTTCCTTCTCACAAAATTTATTGGCCTTCCATTCATTCAAGGAATATATGTCACGCAATACTGGAATAGTTCCGAAAAAAAAACTCCTCCTAAATGTATAAATAGGGTAAATATTAGTGAGACAGCTTTGCCTCTATATCTGGTTCAGCACCAAACAGACAAGGAAACCATGGGTATTTTCTGCACGTTTTTATTTTACTTTGCTTTACAAGGTTTTCCTTTCTTTAGTCAGAAGGTGATGAATCTGTGGAATTCATTGCCACAAATGCCCGCGGACGCTAAGTCATTGGATATTTTTAAAGGGGAGATAAATAGGTTCTTGATTAGTAAGTGTGTGAAAGGTTACAGAGAAACATAGAAACATAGAAAATAGGTGCAGGAGTAGGCCATTCGGCCCTTCGAGCCTGGACCGCCATTCAATATGATCATGGCTGATCATCCAACTCGGTATCCTGTACCTGCCTTCTCTCCATACCCCCTGATCCCTTTAGCCACAAGGGCCACATCTAACTCCCTCTTAAATATAGCCAATGAACTGGCCTCAACTACCTTCTGTGGCAGAGAATTCCAGAGACTCACCACTCTCTGTGTGAAAAATGTTTTCCTCATCTCAGTCCTAAAGGAATTCCCCCTTATCCTTAGACTGCGACCCCTTGTTCTGGACCTCCCCAACATCGGGAACAATCTTCCTGCATCTAGCCTGTCCAACCCCTTAAGAATTTTGTAAGTTTCTATAAGATCCCCCCTCAGTCTTCTAAATTCTAGCGAGTACAAACCGAGTCTATCCAGTCTTTCCTCATATGAAAGTCCTGATATCCCAGGAATCAGTCTGGTGAACCTTCTCTGTACCCCCTCTATGGCAAGAATGTCTTTTCTCAGATTTGGAGACCAAAACTGTACGCAATACTCCAGGTGTGGTCTCACCAAAACCCTGTAAACTGCAGTAGAACCTCCTTGCTCCAATGCTCAAATCCTTTCGCTATGAATGCTAACATACCATTTGCTTTCTTCACTGCCTGCTGCACCTGCACGCCTACTTTCAATGATTGGTGTACCATGACACCCAGGTCTCGTTGCATCTCCCCTTTTCCTAATTTGCCAC
This sequence comes from Okamejei kenojei, assembly GCA_035221665.1. Taxonomy (NCBI): domain Eukaryota; kingdom Metazoa; phylum Chordata; class Chondrichthyes; order Rajiformes; family Rajidae; genus Okamejei; species Okamejei kenojei. Next base: position 51,967,579 of record CM069142.1, read on the forward strand.
TATTCAGATAATAGTCCACCCTCCTGTTTTTGTCACCAAAGTGGATAACCTCACATTTATCCACATTATACTGCACATTATCCACATTATACTGCAGAAAAATCAGGAGAATGAAGGTAGACACATCTCCCGGGCCTGATCAGATATATCTGAGGTTACTGTGGGAAGCTAGGGAGGAAATTGCAGGTGCCCTGGCTGAGATTCTTCTTCTTCTTGCGTATGGTGTGCACAGCCTAAAGTTCTAGGACAACTTGTTCTATTTGATCTTATTTGATTGTGCACGCCGGGTTGATTGCATTCGTTGAAATAGGGCGGACCACGTGAAGGTTACAATCTCCCACCCCAGGCTGAAATTTATGAGTCATCAATAAATGCAGGTGAGGTGACAGAAGACTGGAGAGTGGCAAATGCTGTGTCTCTATTTAATAAGGGCTGCAAGGAAAAGTTTGGGAACTACACTACTTTGGTTGGAAAGTTACTAGAGAGTATTCGGAGGGATAAGATATACACACATTTAGGTGGACACAGTAGAGAAAGTCAGTGGGGTTTTGTACATGGGAGATACCCACAAATCTGATTGAGTGTTTTGAAGATGTGACCTATAATGTTAATAAGGGCAGAGCTATAGACATTGTATATATGGATTTCAGCAAGGTATTTGACAAATTTCCGCATGGTTGACTGCTCTGGATGGTTAGTTTAAGAAATAACTGCAAATGCTGGAAAAATCGAAGGTAGACAAAAAATGCTGGAGAAACTCAGCAGGTGGATGGTTAGATCACATGGGACCCAAGGAGAGCAAGCCAAGTGGATCGCAAATTGACTTAATTGAAGGAAGCAGAGAGTGAATGGTAGGTTTGTTTTTCGGACTGGAGGCTTATGACAGGTGGTGTGCCTCAGGGTTCGGTGCTGGCCCATTACTGTTTCTCATCTATATTAATAATTTGGATGAGAAAGAACAAGGCATGATTAGTAAGTTTGCAGATGTCTCTAAAGTGGGTGGTATTGTAGATAGTGAAGATAGTTATTGAAAATTGCAGCAGAATCTTAATCTGTTGGGCAGATGGGCTGAGGAATGGATGGAGATGAATACAGAGAAGTGCAAGGTGTTGCATTTTGGAAAGTCTATCCAAGTCAGGACCTACACAGTGAATGGCTGTGCTCTGGGGAGTGTTGTAGATCAGAGGAATCTTGGCGTGCAGGTATATGGTTGCTTGAAAGTTGCACCACAGGTAGATAGGGTGGTCAAGAAGGCTTTCAGCACATTGGGCTTCATCAGTCAGAGTATTGCATACAAGTTGGAGGTCATGTTACAGTTGTACAAGATATTGGTGGGGCCACATTTAGAGTATTCCGTTCAGTTTTGGTCATCCTGTTATAGGGAAGCTGTTGTTAAGCTGGAAAGAGTGCAGAGAAGATTTATGAGGATATTGCCAGGACGTGGGCCTGAGCTATATACGGGGAGGTTGAGCAGGCTGGGACTTTATACCTTGGAGAGCAAGAGGACGAGGGGCGATCTTGTAGAATTGTATAGGATCATGAGAGGAATAGATAGGGCAAATGCATAAAGTCTTTTACTCAGAGTAGGGGAACCAAGAACCAGAGGACATAGGTTTAAGATGAGGAGGGAAAGATATAATAGCAACTGAAGGGGCAACTTTTTTACACAAAGGGTGGTAGGTATATGGAACGAGCTGCCGGAGGTGGTAGTTGAGGCAGGTACCATCACAACGTTTAAAAAACATTTGAACAGATACTTGGATACGAAAGGTTTAGAGGGATGTGGGCCTAGCACAGGCAGGTGCCACTAGTGTAGATGGGGCACGTTGGTAAGCATGGGCAAGTTGGGCCGAAGGGCCTGTTTCCACACTCTATGTTTCTATGACTAATGGAGTTGAGAGGGAAAAATAGATCAGGCATGATCAAATGGCGGAGCAGACTCGATGAGCTGAATTGCCTAATTTTGCTCCTAATGCCCCTGTCCTACGCAGGCAGTTATTTAGGCGACTAAAGGTGACCAGGCTGTTGCCATATGGTCACCGGGGTGTCGCCTGTATGGTCGTGAGTAGTCTCCTCAGGTGCTCAAACAATTGGAGCGTTTTTCTGGTCGATGTTGCATTTTGAAATGTTTAAAACCTTCGGCGACAGTTCGGCGACAGTTGGCTTGACACCAATGAGCGTAGCTTGACTTTTCCTGACGTGGGTGCTGTCGTAGGTTGTCACCAGGATGATGTAGGTTGTTGTGGTGCCGACTTTGGTGAATTCCCTTGGCGACAACCTACGTCAACCTACTTCAACTGGTGACAGGTACTGGCGACTGAATTGTCTTACCTTGTCGTAGCTTGTCGCCGGTGGAAGTAGGTTGTCGTAGGTTGTCATAGGTGTGGTCGTAGGTGGACGTCGGTTGTCGGTAGCTTGTCGTAGCTGGAAGGCGACTAGGTGGTAGGTTGTTGTAGACATTGTCATAGATATTGTCGTAGGGGGGGTCCAGTTGCCGGTTGTTTGCCGACCTGCTACGACTATGACAGTCGCCGACAGTCGCCGAAAAAATTGCCTAAGTGGGACAGGCCCAAAGTCTTATGACCTCATGACCCAGCTTACAGGGTAGTGTTTCTCCAAGTCCCAGAAGTAGATTGGATCACTCTTGTCTCAGAATCTTCCACTTCCAATTACCAAATGCTGGCCGGAAGCAACGTGATAATGAAGCTTGGTGTTATCATAAAATTATTTAATTTAAACATTATATAGGTGGGGTGAAAACCAGCAAAAGGAGTGTTTTATTTTACAGGTTCATTTAAATGCTATCAGAGATGTGGAACATTTGAGAAGATGTATGTAGGCAGGTAGAATCAACCTTGTGAAGGAATTTTCAAAAAGGTATCAATTTCTAGTAGCAGAAAAGCTGACAGCCAGAAGATGAATATTTAATGTACTTGCCGAAAGAACCAGAGACGAGGCAAGGAGCAATGTACCTGCTCAGCAAATTGTTACAATCTGGAATGCAGTGTCTAAAAGGATTTAGAACGAATAGGCTGTGGGCCGAGGAGCTTTTTCGTTCAAGCTCATGACCCAGCTCACAGAACTACCTGAATTTTTAACATATTGTGTAAAAATATTATATAAATCATACCTAAAACTCATCAAGACCAAAACCTGCACATTATTTTAAAATAAGAGGAAAAACCTCCAATTTTCCGAGTTGGGATTGTCCAATCAATGCACGTTTGTCATTGAGGTCGGACGCAAATTGACCATTTTATGGTGGCTAGGCAGCGAGGACCCTGGGATAATGGCTGCCTCCTAATTGCATCAAAACAATAACAAGGTTTCCAAGGAATAAAGGTAATGCTAACCTTGCTGATAATTTTGTTTTTCAATTGATTTATCTTTATAAAGTTATGATGTGAACTGTTAAATAAAAATGATAAATAACAAATGTAGAGCTAGGGTTAGAATTAGGATTAGGGTCAGTCAGTCGGTTATTCAGTCAGTCGATCGGTCGGTTGTTTGGTCAGTCACTCGGTCGGTCCGTCGGTTATTCAGTCAGTCGATCGGTCGGTCAATCAGGCAGTCAGTTGGTCAGTCAGTCGGTCAGTCTATCAGTCTGTCGGTCGGGCTGTCGGTAGGATGATGGATGCTGTGGAGGATCGGTCGGGCTGTCGGGCCGCCAGTGGGTGCTGAGAGCGGTCGGCCGGGTCGGGCTGCCAGTGGGTGCTGAGAGCAGTCGGCCGGGTCGGGCCGCCGGTGGGTGCTGAGAGTGGTTGGTTGGGCCGGGCCGCCGGTGGGTGCTGAGCGTAGAGGTTGGTTGGGCCGGGCCGCCGGTGGGTGCTGAGAGCGGTCGGCCGGGTCGGGCTGCCAGTGGGTGCTGAGAGCAGTCGGCCGGGTCGGGCTGCCGGTGGGTGCTGAGAGTGGTCGGTCAGGCTGTCGATAGGCGGGTGTTGCAGCGAGCGAGTGGGCGGACTGACGGAGCCGGCGCTATGGGGGTGCTGAAGGCGGATGGGCGGCGTGCATGGAAGTGCAGCTCCCCACCATCATCACCACGATGATCCAGAAGGGCATGCTGGCTGAGGTGGATGTGCTGCAGGGCCACGCGTACAGAGCCTGCTGCCGGTCCCAAAGCGGCTCCAGCCGTGGGCAGCTCTGGAAGGGGGACAGTTAGGGTTGGGGTTAGGCATTTTCCTGTCCGTGGAAGATGCCTTAGCCTTCCTCAGCCTGACACTGCCCCAGTCCCACTATGGCTGTGACCCCCACTCTGCACACAGGCAGTCTGTGGGGTTCAGTAAACGGGGGAATCCACAGGAACTGCCCTCACCCATTAACTAGGCTGCTTCAGGAGCCGGACCTCTGCGGCAGTCTCATTCAAAATACACACTCACAATTATATTCATTATATTATTTACATAATTATATATGATTACAGTCATATTCACAAGTCATATATATATATGGATGGTATAATAATATATGGTTTAAATAGACCGCAGCACAGAATTAGGCTCCCCATGCTGTAATATGGGCGTTGGACACTAGATGGCACTTACTTTTTCGATCTCATTTTCTAATTAGTTTAATTAATTAATGTGCAACTTTTGGCACTGATGAGTTATGACTTCCTTCTCAATGATATTGTATCTAAATCTGTGCAAAATTTAATGTAGTTCCGAGACATGGGTCACGAAAGATAAATTCTAGACACATTTTCGATGCTTGGCCCACAGCCTATAAATTCAATACTAACTTCCAAACTATCACTTCAGTGCTAACTTCCATCCTAGCAGCAGTGAGACCAGCTAGTGTGTGGATTGGCTGAAGGAAGGCTTTCTCCTAGGTGAGCAAAGTTTGGGGGTTTAAAACGAGCGCCAAGTGTCAGCCGGGGGCAATTACCTTGAAGGTCGCAGAGGAGCAGCAGCCAGACAAGCGAGTGAAAGAAGGCTTTCTCCTAGGATGTGGGAAGTCAGGGGCAACTCTCGTGTCACTGGCCACTACACCTGAGGGAACTGTGTCCAGATGCAGCTCCTCAAGGACCGAGTTAGGGAACTGGAGCAGCAGCTGGATTATTTGTGGACCATCCGGGATGACGAAAGCTTCCTGGATAGGAGCTACAGTCAGATCGTCAATCGTCAGATCCACACAGTAGGAAGTCGACAGATAGAGACGGAAAGAAATGGGATGAAGCGAGTGCAGGAGACCTCGGTGGAAGTACCCCTTGCGAACAGGTACATCCTCTTGGGAGCTGTCGGGGCAGACAACGCTTCCAGTCTTAGTGGCGGACAGGTCTGTGACTTGAATCCTAGCGCTGAGACGCGACCGGTGAGACTGACATCAGAGCCATAGTGGTGGGTGGCTCTATTGTCCGAGGTGCGGACAGGAGATTCTGTGGTGACAGGCAAGATTTGAGGATGGTGTATTGCCTCCCTGGTTCCAGGGTCCAAGACATCTCAGCCCGACTTCAGAACATCCTCGAGAGGGAAGGGGAGCAGCCGGAGGTAGTTATGCACGTAGGCACAAATGACATGGGTAAGAAGAGGAAGGAAGTTCTGCAAAAGGACGCTGAAAGCAGGGCTTCGAGGGTGGTTATCTCTGGGTTGCTTCCAGTACCCCGTGCTAGTGAGGGTAGGAACAGGGAGATAGGGGATCTGAATGTGTGGCTGAGGAGTTGGTGCAGGGGGCAAGGATTTAGATTTCTAGATCACTGGAATCTCTTCTGGGGCAGGGGTGACCTGTACAAAAGAGACGGTTGCACCTTAATTGGAAGGGAACCGATGGGGGGGGGGGGGTGGAGTCAACAACGTGGAATGGGATTTTAAAACAATATGTAGAGGAACTGACTAGAGGGCAGGCCATCCTGGGTATTGTATAATGAGGAAGGATTAGTTAGCGATCTTGTGGTGCAAGGCCTCTTGGGAAACTGTGACCATAATATGGTGGAGAGTGACACGGTTAATTCAGAAACTTGGGTCCTGAACGTGAATAAAGGAGACTTTCAAGGTACAGGTATGAGACGTGAATTTGCTGGGATAGACTTGCAAATTATACTTAAAGGGTTGACAGTGGAGGTGCAATGGTAAAGATTTAAAGATCACATGGATGAACTCCAAAAGTTGTTCATCCCTGTTGATGTGCAAAAATAAAACTGGGAAGGCGGCTCAGCCGTGGCTGACTAGGGAAGTCAAGGATAGTGTTGAATCCAAGAAAAAGGCACATAAATTGGCCAGAAGGAGCAGCAAACCAGAGGATTGGGAGAAATTTGGAACTCAACAGCGGGAGGACAAACGGGTTAATTAACGGGGGCGGGGGGGGGGGGGGGAGGGGGGGAGAGCATGGAAGAAAGCTTGCCGGGAATATAAAAACTGACAGTAAAAGTTTATTTACGTATGTAATAAGGAAAAGATTCATGAAGAGGAATGTATGTCCCTTACAGTCAGGGACAGGTGAAGTTATAATGGCAGAACAGTTAAACAAGTACTTTGGTTCTGTCTTCACTAAGGAAAACACAAACAATCTCCTGGGAATACCAGGTGACTTGAAGGGAATTCACATTAGTCAGAAAATGGCGTTACGTAAACTGTTGGGACTGAAGGCAGATAAATCCCCAAGACCTGATGGTCTGCATCTCAGAATACTCAAGGAGGTGGCCCTAGAAATCGTGGATGCATTGGTGATCATTTTCCAATGTTTTCTTGACTCGGGATCAGTACCTATGGATTGGAAAGTAGCCAATGTAACTCCACTTTTTAAGAAAGGAGGGGGAGAGAAAACAGGGAATTATAGACCAGTTAGCCTTACATCGGTAGTGGAGTTGATTATTAAAGATGTTATAGCAGCGCATTTGGAAAGCAGTAATGGGATCAGTCAAAATCAGCATGGATTTATGAAGGGGCAATCATGCTTGACTAATGTTTTGGAATTTTTCGAGGATGTAACAAGTAGAATGGATAAGGGAGAGACACTGTATGTGGTGTATCTGGACTTTCAAAAAGCCTTTGACAAGGTCCCACACAAGAGATTAGTGAGCAAAATTAGAGCACATGGTATTGGGGATAGGGTATTGACATGAATAGAGAACTGGTTGGCAGACAGGAAGCAAAGAGTAGGAATTAACGGGTCCATTTCAGAATGGCAGGCAGTGACTGGTGGTGTACCGCAGGGCTCGGTGATGGTAACCCAGTTGATTACAATGTATATTAATGATTTAGACGAGGGAATTAAATGTAACATCTCAAAGTTTGCGGTTGACGCAAAGCTGAGTGGCAGTGTGAGGTGCGAGGAGGATGCTATGAGGCTGCAGGGTGACTTGGATAGGTTGGGTGAGTAGGCAGAAGCACGGCAGAAGTGAGGTTATCCACTTTGGTGGCAAGAACAGGAAGGCAGATTATTTTCTGAATGGTGTCAGATTAGGAGAAGGGGAGGTGCAACGAGACCTAGTGTGCTTGTACATCAGCACTTTAACTCCCCCTCCCATTCCGTATCCGACCTCTCGGTCCTGGGCCTCCTCCACGGCCAGAGTGAGCAACACCGCAAGTTGGAGGAACAGCACCTCATATTCTGCTTGGGGAGTCTGCATCCTCTGGGCTTGAACATTGAATTTTCTCAATTCTGTTAACCCTTGCTGTCTCCTCCCCTTCCCACCTCTCCCTCAGTCCTCGGGCCCTGGCATTCCCACTCTCTCTATCTCTCCCCCACCCTAGTCGCACTAGCTTCTCATTTTCACACCATAAACAGCTTACAATAGCTTGTTTCTTTTATCATCAATACTTTTTTGCATATCTTTCATTCATTGTTCCTTTATCTCTCCACATCACCGTCTATATCTCTCGTTTCCCTGATCCCTGACCAGTCTGAAGAAGGGTCTCGACCCGAAACGTCGCTATCTCCTTCGCTCCTTAGATGCTGCTGCACCCGCTGAGTTTCTCCAGCCTTTTGTGTACCCACTGAAAGTAAGCATGCAGGTACAGCAGGCAGTGAAGAAAGCTAACAGCATGTTGGCCTTCATTGCAAGACGATTTGAGTTTAGGAGCAAAGAGGACGTACTGCAGTTGTACAGGGCCCTGGTGAGACTGCACCTGGAGTATTGTGTGCAATTTTGGTCTCCTAATTTGAGGAAGGACATTATTGCTATTGAGAGAGTGCAGCGCAGGATCACCAGGTTAATTCCCGGGATGGCGGAACTGACATGTGTTGAAAGAATGGGTCGACTGGGCTTGTATTCGCTGGAATTTAAAAAAGGATGAGAGTGGATCTTATAGAAACATATAACATTCTTAGAGGATTGGACAGAGTGGATGCAGGAAAAATGTTCAGATGTTGTCCAGAACCAAGGGTCACAGTTTAAGTATAAGGGGCAGGTCATTTAGGACTGCGATGAGGAAGAATGTTTTAACCCAGAGAGTTGGGAATCTATGGAATTCTGTGCCACAGAAAGCAGTGGAGGCCAATTCATTGGATGTTTTCAAGAGAGAGTTAGATTTAGCTCTTAGGGCTAAGGTAATCAAGGGATATTCGGAAAAAGCAGGAACGGGGTACTGATTTTGGATAATCTGCCATGATTATATTGAATGGCGGCGCTGGCTAGGTCCGAATGGCCTACTTCTGCACCTATTTGCTATGTTTTTATGTTTCTATCAATAAACTGTTGAAAGATATATTTGGTCTGAGTGTTTCTGAACAAGGGAAGAATTTATGGAATGTTAGGAAAGCAAATAGAGGGGGTTTTGTGAGAAAGGCAATTGGGTTTTAGTCAAAGCCTAAACATGATCCTGAAACTACTACTGGTTCCTGAAACTACTTATGTGGTTTGTGTAATTGTGGCAAGCAAGTTGACCAGAGAAGATAGGAAGAATGATAGACTGATAACACCGGTTGGCGCCACCAGCAGTGGCTGCCTCGTCAACAGTCTGTTTGTTTGTCCATTCTTCTTTTTGTTATTTTTAGTATGTGTTAAAGAGTATGTTTTGGTGTTCCTTGGTTTGTTTTATGTGGGGAGTGGGGGGGGGGGGGGGAAAGTTGGGGGAAACTTGTTTTTCAATCTCTTACTCAAACGGAGATGTGATTTTTTTCTGTATCGTATCTCCGTCCCCACTATGGCCTAACATCGTGGAGTCGCCGGCCTTTCCTGAGACCGACCCGGCGCTTAAGGCCGCAGTGGACTGGGGGACCCCTTGCCAGCGAACCCTTTGCCAGGGATCATAGTTCCAACCGCGGGGCCTGTGAAGCCTGCGGTCTCTGGGAAGAAGAGGCCGTCTCTGGAGCTCCATGTCGCGGAGAGAGTTTCAACCGCCCCGAGGCGGGAATTTCGAACACCCCGACGGGGGCTTCGATTGTCGGCTGTGGGGGCTTTGATCGCCCCAACAGCGGATGGTTTGACTGCCCCGATCGCGGGGAACAACGAGGAAGAAGATTGAACTTTATTGCCTTCCAGCACAGTGAGGAACGTGGAATCCACTGTGATGGACGTTTATGTTAACTTTTAGTGGTTGGCTGTCTTGTTGCTTTTCACTTAGTATGGCTGTATGGTAACTCAAATTCCACTGTACCTTAATTGGTACATGTGACAATAAACTGACCTTGAAACCTTGACCTTGAAAGCCTTGGTATAATATTCAATTCTGACCTTGAGTGTTTGACCCTATGCACAGCAAAATTGAAAATGTTCAGTAATATAATACCGACTTTGTTCATGAATATAATTGAGGAATTTTAATAACATTTGGTGACAGAGGGTAAATGTTGATATTAGAGAGAAAGGAAAACTGCCGACAGTGAAACAAGTAATCATCGCAAGTGGTGTAACGCTATAAGAAATAATACAACTTACCGATATAGACATCAGAAAGATGGCGCACAATTAATTAAATACCTGGAGAAATGTTCATGGCTTTCAAATAAATTTAAAGTAATTTTGTGATTAACGCAAGTTTGTTTCAATTTGTAAGGACACACTTTTCCAGAGCAGTAGGTTGGGAGCTTATCACTGTGCCTTTAGAGACAGCAGGGTTCGCTGGAAGCTGGGCACTTCTTTCCACACAGGGATGAAAAGTTTGCTAGGTCACTTGAGCAGCTCTCGTGCATTTTCCAGTGGACGTGCCAAGAATTATCGAGGAGAAGTAAAATTCGACAAATGCCGAGGCCCTCAGTACTTTCTGGTGATTGTCCAGGACGACTGTTCCAACATGGCAGTCAGCAGACCTCGAGAGGAATTTAGCATGGGTGATTGGAACCGAAAATCCATCCTCGTACAATTTTAAACCAAAAAGTAGTAAAATTAAATTAAAATTATCCCCCATTAACAGATGCTGCATGAGCAAACTGCATTGAAAATGAATAATGAGACCCACTTTGTTAACTTGAGGCCCAAACACTGAATCAAATTATTATTTCATACTTAACCATTCATGTAGGTTCCATTTTCAATATTTTCTTTAAAATATGAGTATGTTAAATATACAATTTCCAGTTATTTTAAACATTGCCACATATGACAGAAACTTGCAACTGGGCACATATTAAAATAGGACAGGCTGGTAAAAGAAATTAGAACATTTACAGAAATAATAGGGTATTGAAGGGCAATCTACTGATCTGAAAAAATGTCTCTGTGCTGCGACTGTGAAATAAAAAGCACTATCCCAGAATAGTTTTATTTTTGGGAACCAATCCTTCTTCAGTCTTGATTAATGGTGATTACATTTTACAAGTGTGATGGAAGGAATAAAATGTGAATGAATTTGAATGAATCCAGGTCGATCACAAATCACAACTGAGTGTTACTGACAAAAACAAGGCAAAGTTTCCTTGCGTTCTTGAAGGAGGGAATGTAAATTCATAACAGCATTCCTTTGACTGCTCGCGAAAAATTTAGCCTTCTAGTTCAACATCGTTCAGAACCTAATCTTGCAGAATATTTGAAATTATAAACTTAAGTTGATCAGTGAATGTTCTGTTCTCTCCTGTTCTCCTTATTGATCCCTTAAGGTTTGTGCAAACATTGATGTGAATTTTACTCCAAAAATAATTTCACCTCTTTTTAAAATCAAACTAAACGATTCAATAGTTTGCAGTTATTTTTCTTCTATTCTGATTAATGTTGGCAGAAAGGTTGGTTTTAATGCCTGCTTTATATTATTTCATCAATCCATTGATCGTAATAAAAGTGTATTGTAATAAAAGAAAATTGTAAATAATTTACAATAATCCCTCCAACGATTCAGATAGTTTAGCTATGAATTCACACCCTAACCTCTTTCTCAAGGCAGACATCTGTCTTGCTGATAATTTGTTCTATGTCCTTTTGGGTTTTTCTATTACCTACAAGTTAAAATGACTTCACATTCATGTACGAAGCTGTGAAACGTTAGAACTGCATCTTTACAAAATCAAAAACCACCAAAATACCTTAAAAATTATTTATTTTCATTTGTAGTGTTGAAATTTTTCAAAGTCAATTGAGCCTCAAAATTAATCCAATTCTGGAAATATTCCAGTGGTACTTTTGATCATTTTTATGTTTCTAGCTCATATCTATGTATTTCCTTGGGCTGAATTTACAGCCTCTGAATACACGTCGACTAAAAACTGCAAACTCAATTTTTTCATATGGTCCAGCTGAGAAGCCGTCACTTTCTACAGTTTAATATTAAAAGGAGACTATAACTGTTTATATTCTAAAATTGGAGTCTCAGAGACAAGGATCCAGACAAAGAAAGAGCCAAGCCATCGGATTGCAGGGGAGTCAGTTAAGTATCTCTTCCAGTTTATTTTAACAATCTCAAAAAAGCTTTTTAATATTTTAATTAATTTTAATCATTTGATCCATGCTTGGGAATAGCATTTTGATTAAATAGTAATTCTGTTTTTTTCCTTGCTTTCTTTTAATTGAACAGTGAATACAATTTTACTCTGTAATTAAATATTGCCATTTCTCTGCACGCAATGGTCACCTGTCAAACCAAACACTTTGGTTGAGCTGAGATTTGTTTAGACAGAGGGAAAGATATCCTTTATATAACAAATGGTTCTTTAGGTGACTGGATTTCAAATGGTTTACTGCCAATAACAGCCAGCAGTATCAAGTCAAGTGTCATGAGAGGAATATGAAATTCTTGCTTGCTGCAGCACAACAGAATATAGTAAGCATAAATACAGAACAGTTCAGTGTGTCTATATAGCATAGACCATATATATACACATAAATAAACAGATAAAGTGCAATAGGCTGTTATCGTTCCGAGTTTGTTTGATGGTGAGTTTAATAGCTTGATGGCTGTGGGGAAGAAGTTGTTCATGAACCTGGATGTACCAGATTTCCGGCTCCTGTATCTTCTACCTGATGGCAGCGGAGAGATGAGTGTGTGGCCAGGATGGTGTGGGTCCATGATGATGCTGGGAGCCTTTTTGAGGCAGCGTCTGCGATAGATCCCTTCGATGGTGGGGAGGTCAGAGCCTATGATGGACTGGGCAGTTGTCACAACTTTCTGCATTCTTTTCCGCTGCTGGACGCTCAAGTTGCCGAACCAAGGCACGATGCAACCAGTCAGCTTATTCTCTATTGTGCACCTGTAGAAGTTCGAGAGAGTCCTCTTTGACATACCGACTCTCCGTAATCTCAGTGTACAGTATACATTCTGTATTCTTTTTGATTTGATTTATATAAATTACACTCAACTTATACAATGGTGTAAATAACTGAACAATTTAAGACAAGATCGATGAATATAAATAGAATATAAATAGAATCAAAGTAACAACTATTTATTTTACCATCACAAAAAAGATCGGCAACAGTTAAATTGCAGCAGAACCTTTAGTGCAGTTCAAAATTTAAGATTGAAATTTACTCGTCAAATAATATTTTCAGAAGTGAATTATTTCAAGTGCATGTTTTGATTTACAATAATCAATTTACATCTCATGCATAGTGTTTTGTTTTGGGGGTAATTCACCACATCTTAGAAACAATATTAGTGGTTCCTCCGTTGCAGTAAAATACCAAGTTAAAAAATGAACCACAGCACTGTTTTGCACATATTTTTTAAGGCGGAAACATCGTTTCCAAACTAAACCTTACTTTCCAGCACTTTTTAAAAATAAATCTAAAATACTTGGAAAATATGGACTAATTTTAAAAAATCGCAGTGGTCATGGTGTTAGTTTAATTTTAATTTGTGGTAATGTATGTGTGCATTGGCGACAAACTGGTTGCAAAGAAAACGGAATAGGACGTGCTGTATCAAAGAGTAACATTGAATAAAATACAGGTGGCCAATGTTATGGAGGTTGAAAGTGGTTCAGATGGACTTGGGTCACCACATCACTAAACAAGATTCACTGTACTTGGATTGGACTATTCTGCACAATAATAACTCATTCCATTTAAAAAAAATCTATTCCACCTTGACATTTGTTAATTTTCTCTTTTCTTCCTGGAAAAGAGAATTCTCAGAAATAATACACATCAAAATGTGCTTCATTGTGAATTCTGGTTGTCTATCTCAAATCAACAAATGCAAGAGTGGAATAGGTAGATTGAAAAACTGAGAAGGAAATAGGCAAAATTAGAGTTAAATTAAATAAAAGTATAAAGTATGAAGTATGAATTTTCAGGAAAGAAGACATAGAAAGAAAATGTTTAAAAACAAATCTGTGCCTTGAAATTTAAAACATGGAACAATTTACTACATCTGGGAGTAAGGTTTATTTGTATTCATTGTGGGTCAAAGAGATTAAGTCAAAGCCAATTTTATTCGTCATATGCACCCGAAGGTGGAATGAAATGAATTTGCCAGCAGCAATACACCTAAAAAGAACACACAATACACAATAGAATTTAACACAAACATCCACCACAGCATTCTTCACTGTGGTGGAAGGCACGAAGTTCAGTCAGTCCTCCTCCTTTTTGACCCCCGGCAAGGGTTCGCCCGTTCCACGATGGAAAAGTGCACGCTGCACCCGCTGCTGTAGCTCTGGTCCCGACTCCAGGAAAGGCTGCTCCAATCCAAGTTGTTAGGCTGCGAGGGAGGCGACATGGAAAAAAGTCACCTCTCCGTCGAGGAGGCGACCAAAAGCGGTTCCCCCCTTTTCCCCCCCCCCATCACCCCCCACACAAGACACATCAAGAGACACCTAAACTAACATTTAGATACACCATGTGTGTCCTGTCACACTGGTGAGTGTGACAGGACAATAAATTGCTCTATTAATGGGAATCTTACAACATGAAATAGCTTTCTCGTTTGTATTTACAATGAATTTCCATCACAAGAACACAAGAAAATAGGAGCAGGCCTGTTCTGCCAGTCAATGCTTTTGTTAGACAGGCAGCATGGAAACAGGCCCTTCGGCCCACCGCATCCATGCTGACCATTGATCGCCTCAAGCCTTGGTTCTTGTGTTGGATGCCCACAATCCTCAAATCTCTTATCATTCAAAAACATCTTGACCTCCACCACCCTCCAAAATATAGAATAGGGGGCATATACTGTGTAAACATTTCTTGACACCCAGGTGCAGGTTAATTGGGAATTCTGTTTATTGTGAAGCTAGCCTCAGTGAAGTTCAAGAAGTCTAGAATGTTGCATTGCCTTACCTGCTCCCATTTCTTTCTGTCGTCTGTCATTATCGTTTATGCACAAAAAACAATACACATTTTCAACTCACCAGTTTTTTTTTCATTAATTTAGGAGTCAATGTTAAAAGAAAAAAGAATGAACATCAAAACTAAGATAAGAAATAACAAAATACAAGTAGAAAAAAAGATTCGTCAAGGTCTGTATTTCTCATTCAGCCCATGAAGTCTATCCTGTTTCACAGAGAAATCCCATTCCCCAACAATATTCCCTGTTACTTATTCTCCCCAATTTTCTATCACATCCATTCCCCCCAATTATACCACTCACCTATACACTGACTAATTAACCAATCAACCAGAGCACATGGAGGAAGCCGACAAGGTCACAGCAGAAAGTAAAAGCTCTCCAGAGACAGCTTTGGAGGTCAGGATTAAACTTAGTCCCTGTTACTGTGAGGCAGGGCTCTGCAGAAGGTTCAACTGATTTTGAGCTATCCGGGCATACAGTCTACATAGTTTAAAAAAAAACAGGCAAGTTCCCATCAAACAATCGTTACCACAAAAAGATCTTGCGAACGCACCCATCACAAACCACTACCCAAGGTGCCATCTGCATGTGACTGACCCTTGGTAAGACTTTTCACTGGAACTGCAACATAAACTCATTCACTGGTTAAAGTCTGGCAGACCTGCTACATAAGTAATGCCTACTGCCTTCAATACTTTCTGGCTGCAGTCCAAAAACAGCAGCCACAGGAACTCTAACCATGATTTTGTTTCTTTCTGCACCTGCTAAAAAAGATGCATATTTTCGGCTTGGCTCTCAATGATAAAACCATAGTCGTGCTCAGATCAAATGATCCGAATTTAGCTGGGCGTGCAGCCCACATCTCTTCAGCTTGACACTTCTTCAAAGGGCATTCGTCCAATGCTAACAAAGGAAAAGGATGCAAGAGGTGCTGTTAAATTATTCTAGTTTTGTTTTTATGTAATTGTCCTGCCTGTGATTGATCTGGCATACAAGCTTTGTCTTTGCTTGGCCCAGGAACAGTCTTCGGACAGTTTAAAGGAGACAGTGGATTGACAATGACAAGCATTCGCTCCTTTTTCCAGCACTTTCCATTAACTTGGCACAGAGCGACAAATTCTGGCACATGGAGCAGAGAAATAAAATACGTGTGCGTTTTGTTTGGTATGTCTCAAGATGATTTTCTTGTACAACAAAGATGTGAATGTTGGCATTGGATGGGAATGAAACCATGGGGGACTTTGTGTATGTTTGTACAGAGCCAGTGACTCACAGAGAAGACCATAGGAACATTAACAGAGGTGCAAATGTTGTTTTTAACCAAAGTTCTTGTTGATCACTATCACAGAACATCGAAAAATACTGCATAAGAACAGGCCCATCGGCCCACAACATCTGTGCCGAACATGATCTCAAGATAAACTAATTTCATCAGCCTGTACAAAATCCATTTTCCTTCAATCCACACTCACCATGTGCTTGTCTAGAAGCCTCTTAAATGGCACTATTGTACAGTGCCCTCCATAATGTTTGGGACAAAGACCCATTATTTATTTATTTGCCTCTGTGCTCCATAATTTGAGATTTGTAATAGAAAAAAAATCACATGTGGTTAAAGTGCACATTGTCAGATTTTAATAAAGGCCATTTTTTATCCATTTTGGTTTCACCATGTAGAAACTACAGCAGTGTTTATACATAGTCCCCCCATTTCAGGGCACCATAATATTTGGGACACAGCAATGTCATGTAAATGAAAGTAGTCATGTTTAGTATTTTGTTGCATATCCTTTGCATGCAATGACTGCTTGAAGTCTGTGATTCATGGACATCACCATTGCTGGGTGTCTTCTCTGGTGATGCTCTGCCAGGCCTGTATTTCAGCCATCTTTAGCTTATGCTTGTTTTGGGGGCTAGTCCCCTTCAGTTTTCTCTTCAGCATATAAAAGGCATGCTCAATTGGGTTCAGATCGAGTGATTGACTTGGCCACTCAAGAATTGACAATTTTTTTAGCTTTGAAAAACTCCTTTGGTGCTTTAGCAGAATGTTTGGGATCATTGTCTTGCTGTAGAATGAACCGCTAGCCAATGAGTTTTGAGGCATTTGTTTGAATTTGAGCAGATAGGATGTGTCTATACACTTCAGAATTCATGATGCTACTACCATCAGCAGTTGTATCAATGAAGAAAAGTAAGCCAGTACCTTCAGCAGTCATACATGCCCAGGCCTTAACACCCCCACCACCGTGTTTCACAGATGAGGTGATATGCTTTGGATCTTGGGCAGTTCCTTCTCTCCTCTATATTTTGCTCTTGTCATCACTCTTATATAAGTTAATCTTCATCTCATCTGTCCAAATGAGCTTTTTCCAGAACTGTGGTTGCTCTATTAAGTACATCTTAGCAAACTGTAACCTGGCCATCCTATTTTTGCGGCTAACCAGTGGTTTGCATCTTGCAATGTACTCTCTCTATTTCTGTTTATGAAGTCTTCTGCGGACAGTGGTCATTGACAAATCCACACCTGACTCTCAAAGAGTGTTTCTAATTTGTCGGACAGGTGTTTGGGGATTTTTCTTTATTATAGAGAGAATTCTGTCATCAGCTGTGGAGGTCTTCTTTGGCCTGCTAGTTCCTTTGCGATTAGTAAACTCACCAGTGCTCTCTTTCTTCTTAATGATGTTCTAAACAGTTGATTTTGGTAAGCCTAAGGTTTGGCTGATATTTCTAACAGTTTTATTCTTGTTTCTCAGTCTTATAATGGCTTCTTTGATTTTCATTGGCACAACTTTGGTCCTCATGTTGTAAACAGCAATAAAAGTTTCCAAAGGTGATGGAAAGTATTGTGTGCAGTTTTGGTCCCCTATTTTGTGGAAGGACATTCTTGCTATTGAGGGAGAGCTGCGTAGGTTTACGCGGTTAATTCCCGGAATGTCGGGACTGTCATATGCTGAAAGAATGGAGCGGCTGGGCTTGTTCGCTCTGGAGTTTAGAAAGATGAAAGGGGATCTTATTGAAACATATAAGATTATTAAGGGTTTGGATACGCTAGAGGCAGGAAACATGTCTCCGATGTTGGGGGAGTCCAGAACCAGGGGCCACAGTTTAAGAATAAGGGGTCAGCCATTTAGAACGGTGATGAGGAAACACTTTTTCTCACAGAGTGGAATTCTTTGCCTCAGAGGGCGGTGGAGGCCGGTTCGCAGGATACTTTCAAGAGAAAGCTAGATAGGGCTCTTAAAGATAGTGGAGTCAGGGGATATGGGGAGAAGGCAGGAACAGGGTACTGATTGGGGATGATCAGCCATGATCACATTGAATGGTGCTGCTGGCTCAAAGAGCCGAATGGCCTACTCCTGCACATTGTCTATTAAAAGACTGGAGGAAAGACTAGGTGCCGAGAGCTCTCCTGTCCTGTATTAAGGATGAAATTAAACACACCTGTGCAATTACAAACACCTGTGAAGCCATGTGTCCCAAACATTATAGTGCCCTGAAATGGGGGGGGACTATGTATAAACACAGTTGTGATTGCTACATGGTGAAACCAAAATGTATAAAAATGGCCTTTAATAAAATCTGACAATGTGCACTTTAGCCACATGTGATTTTTCCTATTACAAATCTCAAATTATGGAGTGCAGGGGCAAATAAATAAATGATGGGTCTTTGTCCCAAGGGCACTGTATCTGCCTCCACCTCTACCCTTGGCAGCACATTCCGGGCACTCACCCTTTGTGCAAAAATACTTGTCCTGCACACCTCCTCTATGATTTGCCCCTCTCACCTTAAACGTATGCCTTGTCTTTGATATTCCAACTCTGGAAAAAAGGTTTTGAGTGAGTGTTTACCCTATCTATGACTCTCGCAATGTTATATTCTTCAATAATTCTGGTAAATCCACTGCGTCTGCTCTGAAATAAACATAGCATCATATGCTGCTGGAAATGAATATATTGCAGCTAATCCAAAAACAACTTAGGACTGGTTTGAATGTAATCAGTTGTGGTTTCTCTATTTTGCTTTTCATATCATTTGGTACCATGCCATTTGATTAAAAAACTATAGTTTCTTCACTCAGTAAATAAGGTTTTATTGGTCTATTTTTTTGTAGTTTAAAGGAAAGTACTGACCAATAGTGGCTTGAGAAGAACTAATGTGCAAAATGATGTTGAGTTTGAGTCCAATGAGTCACCAACTGTCTCTTGAAAAAACAATCATTGACTGCTCTCCCTTTTCTGTTTCCTCTCCAAAGTCCATGACTATCTGTAACTCCTCAAATTTATGTCAATTCCCCCTAAGACTAGCTGCTTGAATCCTATCCATCAGCTTTCTGCCTTTACTCTGGTATCATACCGGCACTTATCAAACTCAATTAGATTGTGACAAGTTAAATTATTCCCTCGACCTATTTAAACTTCTAAATTTTGTGGATGCACCATTCCCTGCCAATACTCTCCACCATTAACTGGGTGAGTGGGACCATATTCATCTCATAACAATCGATAAGGTTCACTAATAATCGCTTCCTTTTGCCATTATTTTTCATCTCCTGCATACTTATTACGACACAGGAGGAGGTTATTCTGTCCAGCATTTCCATGTCAACTCCCAGTGGAGCAATTCATTATTTCCATTCTCATATTTTATTTTCCTATTTCCTTACAATTTGCTCTCTCTAGAAACATAGAAACATAGAAATTAGGTGCAGGAGTAGGCCATTCAGCCCTTCGAGCCTGCACCGCCATTCAATATGATCATGGCTGATCATCCAACTCAGGTACCTGCCTTCTCTCCATCTGATCCCCTTAGCCACAAGGGCCACATCCAACTCACTCTTAAATATAGCCAATGAACTGGCCTCAACTACCCTCTGTGGCAGAGAGTTCCAGAGACTCACCACTCTCTGTGTGAAGAAAGTCTTTCTCATCTCAGTCTTAAAGGATTTCCCCCTTATCCTTAAGCTGTGACCCCTTGTCCTGGAAACATCGGGAACAATCTTCCTGCATCTAGCCTGTCCAACCCCTTAAGAATTTTGTAAGTTTCTATAAGATCCCCTCTTAATCTCCTAAATTCCAGAGAGTATAAACCGAGTCTATCCAGTCTTTCTTCATAAGACAGTCCTGACATCCCAGGAATCAGTCTGGTGAACCTTCTCTGCACTCCCTCTATGGCAATAATGTCCTTCCTCAGATTTGGAGACCAAAACTGTAGCAATACTCCAGGTGTGGTCTCACCAAGACCCTGTACAACTGAAGTAGAACCTCCCTGCTCCTGTACTCAAATCCTTTTGCTAAAAGCTAACATACCATTCGCTTTTTTCACTGCCTGCTGCACCTGCATGCCTACTTTCAATGACTGGTGTACCATGACACCCAGGTCTCGCTGCATCTCCCCTTTTCCTAATCGGCCACCATTCAGATAATAGTCTGCTTTCCTGTTTTTGCCACCAAAGTGGATAAACCTCACATTTATCCACATTATACTGCATCTGCCAAACATTTGCCCACTCACCCACCTATCCAAGTCACCTTGCAGTCTCCTAGCATCCTCCTCACAGCGAACACTGCCCCCCAGCTTAGTGTCATCCGCAAACTTGGAGATATTGCAGATCATTAATATATATTGTAAATAGCTGGGGTCCCAGCACTGAGCCACCCACTAGTGCCTGCCATTGTGAAAAGGACACTCCTACTCTTTGCTTCCTGTTTGCCAGCCAGTTCTCTATCCACATCAATACTGAACCCCTAATACCGTATGCTTTAAGTTTGTATACTAATCTCTTATGTGGGACCTTGTCGAAAGCAAGTCCAGATATACCACATCCACTGGTTCTCCCTTATCCACGCTACTAGTTACATCCTCGAAAAATTCCACAAGAATCGTCAGACATGATTTACCTTTTGTAAATCCATGCTGACTTTGTCCAATGATTTCACCACTTTCCAAATGTGCTGCTATCCCATCTTAATAACTGACTCTAGCAGTTTCCCCACTACCGATGTTAGACTAACTGGTCTGTAATTCCCCGTTTTCTCTCTCCCTCCCTTCTTAAAAAGAGGGGTTACATTTGCTCCTCAGGAACTACTCCAGAATCTAAAGAGTTTTTGAAAGATTATCACTAATGCATCCACTATTTCCTGAGCTACTTCCTTAAGTACTCTGGGATGCAGCCTATCTGGCCCTGGGGATTTATCGGCCTTTAATCTATTCAATTTACCCAACACCACTTCCCGACTGACCTGGATTTCACTCATTCCTCCTTTGACCCACAGTCCCCTGCTATTTCAGCAGATTATTTATGTCTTCCTTAGTGAAGACGGAACCAAAGTAGTTATTCAATTGGGCCATATCCTTGTTCCTCATGATCAACTCACCTGTTTCTGACTGCAAGGGACCTACATTTGTTTTAACTAACCTCTTTCTCTTCACATATCTATAAAAACTTTTGCAGTCAGTTTTTATGTTCCCTGCCAGTTTTCTTTCATAATCTATTTTTCCTTTCCTAATTAAGCCCTTTGTCCTCCTCTGCTGGTCTCTGAATTTCTCCCAGTCCTCTGGTATGCTGCTTTTTCTGGCTACTTTGTACGCATCATCCTTTGCTTTGATACTATCCCTGATTTCCCTTGTTATCCACGGATGCACTACCTTCCCCGATTTATTCTTTTGCCAAACTGGGATGAACAATTTTTGTAGTTCATCCATGCAGTCTTTTAAATGTCTTCCATTGTTTATCCACCGTCAACCCTTTTAGAATTAATTGCCAGTCAATCTTGGCCAATTCACGTCTCATACCCTCAAAGTTACCTTTCTTTAAGTTCAGAACCATTGTTTCTGAATTAACAATGTCACTCTCAATTTGCTCTCTCTGGTAGGTGCCTATCAAACTCCCCTTGATTCCTTAAGCTATTAAATTACACTAAGAGGTCATTTAAAGTAACCATTATCCAAAGAGCTTGCCCCTGTGATGTGGGAAGAAACCAGAGCACCCAGAAGAAACATCACCACAGAAACATCAAGCAAACTCTGCACAGCAATGGAAATCAGGATCAAGTCTAGGTGTAGAAAGGAACTGCAGATGGTGATTTAAACCAAAGATGGACACAAAATGCTGGAGTAACAGTGGGACAGTCTAGGTCCTGGACCTGTAAGACAGCAGAAATAACTGCTTCACCGCCTTGCTATCCTTTGGTATTGGGGTCTTCTTTCTAGAACAATGATTTCAAAATATTTCTGAGACCCTGCTGTAAGAAGGCTGACATTTTAGTCGCCCATTTAAAAAAATATATAGGTTCAAATCCCAATCCAAGAACTGAACACAGAAATCTAGATTGCCTCTTCAGTGCAGTACTGAGGCAGTGCTGTTTGGTCAGATGTTCCATCTTTTGGAATAGACCAAGGTTTTGTCTGCCCTCTCAGGGGATGCGAAAGAACCCTTGAAGAGAATGAGTGTTAGCCGCAGTGCTCCAGTTAATATCAAAAACAGATTATCAGGTCATTATCACTTTGTTGTTACTGGGACTTTCTGTTTCCATTGGTAAATCCAATTCAAATTAGTTCTTTCAAATGTTTGAAGGTAAAAAGCTTAAACAAATCTGCAGAAATATCAAGCATGCTGCTAAATATTCCTCGTGATATAGTGAGATTATCCATCTGCTGTACATATCTTTAAGACAGCAGGCATATGTATGTTATTAGGAAATATTTCAACACAAGTTATTCTAGGTGAAGAATATTTACTTTGTAATTTCAGAAAAATGGCCTCTCATTCTTGTGTGTATGCCATAACCAGAACCTTAAGAGCTCAGTTATTAAATCTAATTTGCAAGGTATCAGATTGTCTGGCATTTTATAGCTTGAAATTCCCAGTAGTTTGTCAGACATGCATTTTGAGAAAAACATGTCCAGCTGGCAGGCAGAAATGAGGACAATTAATCTTACTGCTGCTATTGCACTGGCAAAGGAATTATTCTTCAAAATTGGTCTTTTCAAGAAGTGGACCTCTCCTGAAGTCTGGCATAACATATAAGAAGCTTTATAATTTTATGATAACATATCTCTATCCAGCATTTATAAATATGGCACATTAATATTTCTTATTGTGTCAACTATCAATCATTAAACTTTCAAGTCATTGTTCCAGCGCCATATGCATCAGATTAGAACAATGAAATTCTTGCTTGCTTTAGCTTAACGCACATAATAAACGTAACAACACAGCAAATAAGTATAGAATAAATTATTATTTCTTTGAGGTAAACCAGATCAAGATAGTGCATACCAAAGTACATAGTTTGACCTTAGTAGTGCTAAATCTATATTTGTTCGGTACTAAGGTACGGTTGTGGTGAGGGTTGTGCAGGGTGGTTTCAGGACTTGAAGGGAAGAAGCTGTTTTTGAAATTATAACTAACAGTTCTCAGGCTCCTGTACCACCCTCCTGATAGCAGCAGCTAGATGAGAACAATGCTGAGATGGTATGGGTCTTTTATGGTATTAGCTGTCTTGAGGCAGCACTGCATATAGGTCACTTCAGTGGTGGGGAGGTCAATAGCTGTAATGGACTGCATTTCATTGGACAAAGTAGGCTGTGATGCAACCAGTCAGCGTGCTCGCCATTACACATGGAGAAGTTTGATAGTGTGTATTCAGCAACAAGCCAAATCTCAAATGCCTGATATATAGATGAGTTGTGATTATATCAATGTGCTGGGCTCAGGGCTGATCATCATAGATATGGACTCCCAGGAACAAGAAGTTGTCGATTCTCTCCATCACCATCCAGCCGATGACGACAGGTGCAAGGTCCTTCAGCTTTCCCTTCCTAAAGTCAACAATTCGCTCCTTGGTCTTACTTACGTTGCAAGGAAGATTGTTATTCATTGAAGGTTCAACTAGGCTCCCCACAGGAGGAAGATGCTATGTGGCTATAAGGATGTGCTTTTAATGGGCTTTGTGATGAATGGTTACTCCACACTCACATGTTCACTATGACACAATCTCCGCGTAAGTGCAGGTTGTTGGACTGCCCTGATGACATTTTGGCAACAAGTTATCAGAGACCATGACAACTAATTTTAAATATCTCTGATTATCAGCGACAATTAAAATCAGTAGTAATACATTTAAATAATTTTCTAAAAATATCAGAATTATTTTCCATTCAGGCCAGGAGAAGTTATTTGACAATAGTTGTCTATGGAACTCTTGGCTCAGGGAACCGTGAACTCAATCCGTCCAGTATTGAACACGAGAACAGAAGCAGAAGCAGGAGTAGATCTTGTGGCCCTTTCCCCAGATTTCCATTTAGTAAGATCATGGCTGATCTTTAACAGTAATCTGCAAGGAAGAAATTCGCAACTGATAAAGAGAGCTACCTAGGTTTAAGTGAGTGGATGGTGGATGGAACAAAATGGAGGAAAATGTGAAAATAAATCTATTTGGCAGGAAGAACAGACCAATTTACTTTGCGTTAAAAATGTTGGAAAATATTCAGCAAGTCAGACAGCATTAGTGGAGTGGGAAGCAGTTAATGTTTTAGAGTCATACAGCATGGCAATAGGTCCTTCAGCCCAACACATCCATGATGACCAAGATGCTCCAATTGCCCGTGCTTGGCCCATCTGTCTAAATGTCTTAAATATTGTTATTGTACCTACCTTAACCACTTCCTCTGGTAGCTCAGTCCATAGCTTGTTCCATATATCCAGCTTCCTCTGTGTGAAATAGTTGCCCCTCAGGCTTTTATACAAATCTTTCCTCTCTCACCTTAAACCTATGTCTTCTGGTACCTGATTCCCTGACCCTGGGAAAAATATTTTTGGTCCAAGATCCTTGACTAGGACCGGAAATGGAAGAAATTAGGTATGTTTTATGTTTTATGTTATGGAGAAGGGGTAGGGGGAGAACAAAGGGAATCTTAAAATAGGATGTGGAATAAAGTTGCCAAAGTAACAACTAGTTTAATAAACCAGCAGTTGGAGCAAAATGGTAAAATTGAACAGAAAGGGTATAGCCACTTCCATGTAGCACTAGATAAAAAAGGGACAGTATACCTGAAATTGTTATTTACAATATTAAGTCCCAATGGCTGTAATGTACCCAGATGAAAGAACAGAGGGAAATTTTGTACATCAAAGATAAGGTGTAAAACACCACGTTGGCACGGTGGCGCAGAGGTAGAGGTATTGCCTTACAATGCCAGAGGCCCGGGTTCGATCCTGACTACGGGTGGTTGTCCCCGTGACCTACGTGGGTTTTCTCTGAGATCTTCGGTTTCCTCTCACAGTTCAGACATACAAAATTGTCCCTAGTGTGTGTAGGACTAGTGTTGGTGTGCGGGGATTGCTGGTCCGTCCAGACTCAGTGGGCTGAAGGGCCTGTTTCCGCACTGCATCTCTAAACTAAACTAAACCAAACCAGATATTCCCCTACTGCAGTGCCCTGGGAAAGAGCATGGTGGATATGGAAGATTGGATTATTTTGCTAATCTTTCTCATGTTTAAACGCTTTCACAGTCTGTTGTAATATTATATACCAGCTTATTCTTACGCATTACTTTTCCTTTTTCCCCCTTATCAGTTTCTTCTACATTCCAAAATTCTACCAATCTTTGGGTTCACTGCTCTTTTTGGCTAAAATATAATGATTTTCCTTTGATCTAATATGAAACTTGTTGGCTGTGTTTGGCCCACTATTCGTGTTGAATTAGTGTGCAATAATATTTGCAAAATATGTAAAACTACTTTAAATGTTTGCTGTTGCTTGTCTAGTCTCATAACTTTTAATGTAGTTTCCCATTCCACTGCTGCCAACCTATTCCTTGTTCAGAGCTTATCCTGGGTTATTCTTCTTTTACACTATCAGGCACACTCGTCTTCCCCACCTCCCTGCATCTTTACCTGCTTCTTTTGGCTTCATTTCATTTCTGACAAAGGGTCTCTGGCCTGAAATGATGACTCTGTTTATCTTCCCACTGATGTGACCTGACCTGCTGAGTATTTCCAACAATTTCTGTTTTTGTCATGTCTTAAGCTTTTCTAATTTGCTTTGTTTAGATTTCAGATCTTGGGTTTGAGTTGACCTAAGTCTCCTTCAGAATAACAATCACAAAATTGTTGCAGTGATGCTCAATTAGAGTAAGATTTTGAGAAAGTCAACTTTGTGTACTAAGTTACTCACACAATACCTTGCATTGTAGTCAGCAAGGAACAATGGGAACTCAGCAATGCTGATGCCCAGGGTAAGTGGTTGGACTCCCTCTTGTTGGAGATCATCAAAGCCTGGCACTTTAGTAATGTGAAAATTATCTGCTACTTATCAACCTATACAAAAGTATTTATAGGTAATTCTGTATGTAGGTCATAATGGAGTAGAATTAAGCCATTCGGCCCATCAAGTCTACTCCGCCATTCAATCGTGGCTGATCTATCTCACCCTCCTAACCCAATTCTCCTGCCTTCTCCCCACAACCTCTGACACCTGCACTAATCAAGAATCCATCTATCTCTGCCTTAAAAATATCCATTGACTTGGCTCCCACAGCCTTCTGTGGCAAATAATTCCACAGATTCACCATTAAAGTTTCACAGTAAATACAGATTCCTTCATTTGCAAGAAATTTTAAATAGAAACTAGACTAAGTGGGACCCGTTGGGTCCCAGCTTCACATGGGAGGCATGGTCCCCCAATGCAATATTCCACCTCTCCACCAATTCCAATATTGCTGGCCAGTGGGGGGTGGGAGGCTTTCTGGAACGCTAGTCTGGGTGTTGTGGGCCGAAGGGACCGGTTTCCAGACCACATAAAACCACATAAAACCACATAAAGGGCACTCACAGTTCAGTAGACACTCAGTGTTGTGTAGATTCCCAGCTCAGACTGAGAGTCGTGGCCTCTCCCTCGCCATCTTGCATCTTTCCCATTTATTTTTCATCAATGGGAAAAATCCTTTTGACCTGATCATCGGAGGAGGACTCTGAGTAAGATGGCCAAAAAATCACAGCCATATATGGTAGCATTTTTTCTAAAATCAAACAACAACGCAAACAGGAAGTGGTCAAGATGAGACTTTTAATTATATAGATGATTCAATCATTCGAAAGGAGATTCCCCAATCCTGACATTATGGTGGAAGGAAACTCATGGAAGACGTAACAGAAAGTTGTTGGGCCTAGGACCATTGCCCATTGGAACTCCTCTAGTGATATCCGGAGGGGATGTTCTAACAACCAGAACCATCTTTCTTTGGCCACATTAATCTTCGTTTGGCTTTGTTGGAACAATGGCCTTCTTCATCAGCACCTATTTTGTGATCTTATTTGGTGTTATTGCATTTTGGGAATCCACCGGGTGAACAATAATATGAAAGTGTGTATATTGAAGAAAAGATATTTGGATATTTCTTCAAATACCTCGCAAAACTGAGTTGAATCATTGCATTTGAAAGTTTTTCACTGCACCTCGGTACACGTGACAATAAACAACACTGAATAAACTGCAGGAAGACATCCAATTAACTATTGGGTAAACATTTGACTGAGAATAAATTTAAGCACATCACACAGTATCTTATTTTTCAGCAATGATAAAGAAAAGTAAATGACTGGATATTAGAAGATGATTTACCATGTCAGTACATTTTCAAAAAAGGTGGCTTGTTGTAAGGATATAACAAAATATTTGAAAGCATTCTTCTGAAACTCCATGTATTAATAACACCATACAGATTGGTACACCACAGTTCCCAAGTTCATGTTTATTTCTAAGGCTAACTTACGAGTTCAAGGTGGTTTTGCACATTGATATATCTTCTTAAAGACCTTTATGCTGACAAAGGAAACTATTCACAAAAATATACTGATGTGGTTGGAGCAAGTCTGAACAGATGTTACACGACAGCTTCCAAGGTACAAATCAAGTGCAAGGAATGTTATGATAGGAATGCATTTCTGGTGAAATAAAGTGAAGGAGACCATGCTTGGCTGTACAAAGGGATTGTTAAGCCAAAGGGAAGTAGAGAGTGAAGTAAGCACTAGAATAGAAAGTACCAAGATGTTAAGAATGTACCATGGCTAACTGAGTCCATGCAAGAAGACTGGAAACATGACTGTGTTGTTACTGCTTATATTGATGATAAATTAAGCAATTTCAGCTGGGGACCACAACTTTCCCTTCCAATGCTCCCATTCTTAATAAGGGGGAAGAAGTCATCAAAGTTTCCACTACCTGCCCAGTGATAGCTCCTGTACAGTGCTTGATTGAATAATGAATAATAGAAGATCAGGATGGACTGTAAAAAAAACTGTTGATGTTTGCTGGCTCATATTTAAGGAGTGCCATCTGAACTATCACAGCCAGGGTTCCTGCAATTTCTCCTCTTGCCTCTCACAGTGCCCTTGGATGATCAGGCCGGGGAGATTTATACACCTTAAGACGTCCAGCATCTCCTCGACCGTAATATGGACTGTCCACAAGACATCTTAATTTACTGTCCCAAGATCCCCATTCTTCATGTCTTTATGCACTGTAAAATCAGAGGAGAAATACTCATTGAGGACCTTGTCCATCTCCTGTTGCTCCATACAGAGACAACTTCTTTGGTTTCTCAGTGCCCTATTCTCTCTCTAGTTTCCCACATTTTTCTTAGCGTGCATAAAAATCTCTTTGGATTTTTCTTAATATTATCTGTCAGATTTATCTCCTTCCCCCTTTTTGACCTCCCAATTGCTTTCTTAAGTATCCTCCAAGAAACTCCTCCATGTATACACTTGATCTCAGTTGCCTATACCAGTCCCTTGCCTCCTTCATTTTCCAACGAGAGCCTCAATTTCTCTCTGCATCCAGGCTTTCTTACTCCCACCTGCCTTGCCCAACAAGGTGATCATCCCATTTTTTAATTCCTCGGCTCCACCCATATAACTTCACTGGTTGAACCATCGGTAATGTCATCTTGGACTACTGCCATGACATTCTCCATAATTAATAAAGCAATGCCCCCTCGCCTTTCACGACTTATCTCGCCTGTAGAACCTGTAGCCTGAAACATTAAGCTGCTGCTCCTATCCCTCTCTTAGTCAGGTTTCCGTAATGGCTACAGATGCACGTACCTATCCATGCCCTGAGTTCATCCGCTTTATCCATTATGCCTCTCAAAATAAGATAAATGCTAATCAATCCAATAGTCCTTCCTCATTCCCTACTGTGCTCCTGGCTAACTTGTCCATCTAACTTTCTTTCATCATGTTCCATGCCAACTTTCGGCCTTTCATCCGTCTCACTCCTGCATTGGAATCTGCCGCCCAGCCAATCTAGTTCAAACTTTCCTTAGTTCCATTAGTAAAACAGGATATTTATTCCTCTCCAATTCAGGTTAACCTGTCCCTCTTGTACTGGTCACCTTTGCCCTAGAAAAGATCCTAATCATCCAAAAATCTGAATGCCTGCTCTCTATACCAATTTGTCAGTCATGCATCTGTCCTATCTAACTGTTCCTACCCTCACTAACATGTGGCACTGGGAGTAATCTGAAGAGGTCTTGCTTTTTAACCTTTTGCCTCATTCCCAATATTCATTTTGCAGGACCTCTCCTCTGTTCCTACCGTGTCATTTGTGCCAACATGTACAACGACTTCTGGCTGTTCACACTTCTCCTTGAGAATGTTGTGCAGCTGCTCTGAGGCATCCTGGACCCTGGCAGGGAGGTAACACACCCTCATGGAGTCTTGATTGCTGCCACAGAATCTCCTGTCTACCCCCCTAACTAACGAGTCTCCTACCACTATGTCTATGCCTTGCATTACCCTTCCGCGCTGTGCCTCAGAGCCAGGCTCAGTGCTGACGGAACTGACCATGAATGCTGCTCACCTCTGATCGGTCACCCCCCTCAATAGTATCCAAAAGGGTAGATGTGTTTTGAAGTGGAATGGCTACAGGGATCACCTGAACTCCCTACATAAATATTCCCTACATAAAAGATCAATCCATCAGAGCGGGGATCTTGTAGAAATATATAAAATTCTTAAGGGATTGGACAAGCTAGATGCAGGAAAAAAATTCCCTATGTTAGGGGAGTCCAGAACCAGGGGTCACAGTGTAAGAATAAGGGGTAGACTATTTTCTAAGATGAGATGAGGAAAAATGTTTTTTACCCAATCGAGTTCTGAATCTGTAGAATTCTCTGCCACAGAAGTCAGTGCAGGCCAATTCACTGGATATTTTCAAGAGAGAATTAGATATAGCTCTTAGGGCTAACAGAATCAAAGGATATGGGAAGAAAGCAGGAACGAGGTACTGATTTTGGATGATCAGCCACGATCATATTGAATGGCGGTGCTGGCTTGAAGGGCTGAATGGCCTACTCCTAAACCTATTTACTATGTTTCTAACATGTAATGAAATAAATTGCATTTCTATATTGCTATTGATCATTCGTTGATTTAACTTATCTCATTTTCTTAACAAGAATATGTTATCAAGCATTTACATTAAAACATGTTAGGGGAGTGATATCACCCATTCTACTTGTGAAAACCAAGTGAAAAGACAAGCAGATAAGTCTGGTTATTTAGTATACTCTGGCAACCAGGAAGGATGAATGCACTCTCGATATACTGTAAAAGGGTCCCTGCTTATATTTTAATGTCAGGTATTGGTAAAGTTGATACCCCACTATAGACTTTACCCATAGCTGGGAAGATTCTGTGACAATTCTGCTAAATGAAACTATCAGGTGGAGGAGCTTAAGTCAAAAGTAAACCATAAGTAAGAAACCTTTACCCTCCTTATAGGCCAGGTGCCACGTGAATATCCCTACAAAATCCACGGTGCTAATTCCTCCCCATCTGTCACCACCTTGGCCCCATTACCCAAACCTCAAACTTCCTGTGAGAAGTTCTATGCAGTTTCCCTTTTCATTCCACTTTACCCACCTGATAAAATCAGGGTCATTGTGCTTATTGTGCAAAGTGTACGCATTCCTAGTTCTTTAACAATGAACGCTCATATATTTCATCACCACAGTCTCTCATTTATCACTGCCTAAATGTTCCACTCTTATGGCCGACCTAAAGAAATCCCTCCATACTATTGCAAGCTGGTTTGTAAAATATATGGAGTCATGCAGCATGAAAACAGGCCCGACTGCCCAACATGTCCATGTTAACCAAGATGCCCATTTACGCAAGTCCCATTTGCCTGACTTTGAACCACATCCCTCAAAACTTTCCTATCCATGCACCCGTCCAAATGTAAAGAGCTACATTTTGTTGGTATAATTTATGATGTCTACGTACAGTGGCTTGCAATAGTATTCATACCCCTTGAACTTTTCCACATTTTGTCACGTTACAACCACAAACGTAAATGTATTTTATTGGGATTTTATGTGATAGACCAACACAAAGTAGTGCATAGTTGTGAAGCGGAAGGAAAATGATACATGGTTTCCAAATTTTATTACAAATAAAAAACTGAAAAGTGTGGCGTGCAAAAGTATTCAGCCCCCCTGAGTCAATACTTTGTAGAACCACCTTTCGCTGCAATTACAGCTGCAAGTCTTTTGGGGTATGTCTCTACCAGCTTTGCACATCTAGAGACTGAAATTTTTGCCCATTCTTCTTTGCAAAATAGCTCAAGATCAGATTGGATGGAGAGCGTCTGTGAACAGCAATTTTCAAGTCTTGCCAGAGATTCTCAATTGGATTTAGGTCTGGACTTTGACTGGGCCATTCTAACACATGGATATGCTTTGATCTATTCCATTCCATTGTAGCTCTGGCTGCATGTTTAGGGTGGTTGTCCTGCTGGAAGGTGAACCTCCAAGTTCACTCCACTGCCCCAGTCTCAAGTCTTTTGCAGACTCTAACAGGTTTTCTTCCAAGATTGCCCTGTATTTGGCTCCATCCATCTTCCCATCAACTCTGACCAGCTTCCCTGTCCCTGCTGAAGAAAAGCATCCCCACAGCATGATGCTGCCACCACCATGTTTCACAGTGGGGGTGGTGTGTTCAGGGTGATGTGCAGTGTTAGTTTTCCGCCACACATAGCGTTTTGCATTTAGGCCAAAAACATCAATTTTGGTCACATCAGACCAGAGCACCTTCCTCCATGTGTTTGCTGTGTCCTCCACATGGCTTGTGGCAAACCACAAACGGGACTTCTTATGGCTTTGTTTCAACAATTACTTTCTTCTTGCCACTCTTCCATAAAGGCCTGATTTGTGGAGTGCATGACTAATAGTTGTCCTGTGGACAGATTC
Organism: Okamejei kenojei; assembly: GCA_035221665.1. Taxonomy (NCBI): domain Eukaryota; kingdom Metazoa; phylum Chordata; class Chondrichthyes; order Rajiformes; family Rajidae; genus Okamejei; species Okamejei kenojei. Next base: position 51,999,429 of record CM069142.1, read on the forward strand.
TCCCACCTGAGCTGTGGATCTCTGCAGCTCTTCCAGAGTTACCATGGGCCTCTTGGCTGCTTCTAACTTTTGATCAATGCTCTCCTTGCCCGGCCTGTCAGTTTAGGTGGACGGCCATGTCTTGGTAGGTTTGCAGTTGTGCCATACTCTTTCCATTTCCAGATGATGGATTGAACAGTGCTCCGTGAAATGTTCAAAGCTTGGGATATTTTTTTATAACCTAACCCTGCTTTAAACTTCTCCACAACTTTGTCCCTGACCTCTCTGGTGTGTTCCTTGGGCTTCATGATGTTGTTTGTTCACTAATATTCTCTAACAAACCTCTGAGGCCTTCACAGAACAGCTGTATTTATACTGAGATTAGATTACACACGTGGACTCTATTTACTAATTAGATGACTTCTGAAGGCAATTGGTTGCACTGGATTTCATTTAGGGGTATCAGAATAAAGGGGGCTGAATACTTTTGCATGCCACACTTTTCAGTTTTTTATTTGTAAAAATATTTGAAAACCATGTATCATTTTCCTTCCACTTCACAATTATGCGCCTCTTTGTGTTGGTCTATCACATAAAATCCCAATAAAATACATTTACGTTTGTGGTTGTAACGTGACAAAATGTGGAAAAGTTCAAGGGGTATGAAAACTTTTGCAAGCCACTGTATACTCTTCTTAGTATATCATATTATAACATCATACAGTATGTGAAACAATCAATAGATAACTAAAACTGATCTTGTGCTCTTCCGGTTTGTGGGTGTTTTCAGATGGAAGGTAGTTTGTAGGTGGAGGGGTGGATAGGTTGGTTTGAAAAGCTTGTAGATAGATAAAATAAAACATCATTGATCATCCATTGCTTTTCGTGTTTCATTAAAGGTGTACTCACCTGGAGGGACATGATTTGGATTTTAATTCCATTAATCCATACAATATCCTGGTGAATCTCTTCTGCACCCTCTCCAAAGCCTCCACATCCTTCCTGTAGTGTGGCATCCAAAACTGCACACATGAATATTAATCCTGATTAGCAACACCTCCGGGACTGCATTAACAAAGAAACGCAAATCATCTTTAACTCAAAGACTCCTGCTAACAGTAACAATCATCTGCCCCATATGACAAGATTAACTTTGTTGGTTTTCCCTAACATCAAGCTGGAATTAATTTCCATATGACTAAGCTGGAGCCTGAAAATTCAAAAGTTACCAACCGGTTTCAAAGGGACTCTGAAAGTCCTCCATGGTCTGTGAACATGAAATTGAAATATAAAGGGTATATTTTTGATTGCGCATTTAAAGATGCGATAGACAGTGTACAATTATTTGCATTTTTGTGTGAAAATCCAAGGGCGGCCCACTGTTTTATGACCAAACTTTTGTAGGACTTCCGAAAGTGACTTCTTCCTCTACAATTTGGCAATTTCAAAGAGTTCTCTTCTTCTAGTCAGACAGCTTGAAAATGTTTAGTCTGGAATATTTACTATCCGGAACTTTTAAATATAACTTATGATACTTCATGTCAATTTTTAGTAGAATTTTGTAATTTATGCCAAAAATTTCCAATGGGAGTTTTGATGTAAGTTGCTCTTCCAACTGAGTGTGAAAGATGGTACACCTTTGGAAAAAGCCTGTAGATTGAACTGTACTGTTAAACATAAACAGGATAATAGTGGTGTTAAATCTAAATGTACAATGGATTCAGCTGACAATCCCTGACCTAGCCATGGTCCCCTATTTCACGAGTCATGTTAATTCAATCAAATTAACAAAACTGTATAATAAAACATTTATCTCACTAAAACTATATGGAAACAATTACAGATGTTCTATGTGGAAAGTTCATAACATGGTGTTACAATTCTTAATGGAGCAATACACTCCCCCAGAGTGCACTTTCTACCCAGGTGATATTCAACATCCAGGCTGTAAAATGGAAAAATGAACTAACAAATGGCAGGAAGGTGACAAAGATGGGAAGGAAAATATTTTTACTCCTGAGGATTTTTCTCAGATCTGCAGGATGCCAGAAAATGCTTCATGCCCCTGGATTCATGCTAGATGCAGTTAGTTTGTTTCAAAGACAAACAAATCAACAAATGTCTACGTGTACAAGGGCTGTATCCAGCAAATGAACGAATGATAAAATAATTCACCTTTAATAGTGTTATTAGATAACTAAACCCTATGACATTGAACTGAGTCAAGTCATTCACAGAAAACACACTGAACAAAGTGAATAGACAGTAGCTTTAGAAAAAATATATTCAGTAGGAATTAAGTAAAGTTCATTGATGAGGTAGCTACACAAATTGGTGCAGAGGGATATTGTGTCAACTGATATAAAGAGTGGAACATCGCAGTTAGTGTTGTGACAAGATGGCATTATTCATTAAGAGATTAATTCAAGGTATGAGCTGCCAACCTATTCTTTACAGGCCGTTTGTGGATTGTGATCACCATACATACGAACAAGCCTTTAGGAGAACGGCAGAATGAATGGTGATGGATCTGCCAGTTGGTGCAAGATTACTGACATCTACAGGGTTGGAACAGGGCCTTTACATGTGTCTGCTCTCCTTGCCCACTCTGCCCCTTGGAAGCAACAATCAGGGATTGGTTTGAGTTCAGCAGAGGTGGAAGTGCTGAATAGATTAATTCTCTGACTAACTGAGTCAGGGAGGCCAGCAGAAGAACTCTTCCTCTGCCTGTTCACTCTCCCATCACAGCTGTTTCTGTGATCCTCTCCCACACATTAATCAAGAACCAGAAGACATAGGTTTAAGGTGAAGGGGGAAATATTTAATAGGAACCTGAGGAGCCACTTTTTCACTCAAAGGGTGGTGGGCATATGGAATAAGCTGCTAGAGGGGATAGTTGAGGCAGATACCAACACAACATTTAAAACACATTTGGACAGGTACATTGATAGGAAGGGTTTATAAGGATATGGAGCAAACACAGGTAGGTTGGACTAGCGGGGATGCGGCATCTTAGTCGGCCTGGGCAAGATGGGCAGAAGGGCCTATTTCAATGTTGTATGACTCTATGATAGCGGTTTTCAGAAAGCAGATGGGAACCTCATAATAAAGGGAGTTAGGAATCACATCAAACACTCAAATACACAGCTTTCTCTATTCATCACTTGTATTCTGTCATTAAAGACTCAATAAATAAAGCTCTAACTCGAAAAGGTTACTGCGAAGTCACTGCAATGGAATTTAGCTTCTCCATGCACTGGAACTTATTGATCCCCTGGCTGACTGAAGGCTTAGGCACAAGTCGGCCATTGCACTTCTTCAATTTTTATATTTCTCGGTTCTTTGTTATTTAAATTATATGATGGCTTCTAATTCAAGGATGACATATTTACCATGGACTGTTCACAAATCACAAAGCACAAACGTTTGAGGAAGACAATCTTGCAATATCTCGACATCTGTTCAAAGGAAAAATAAGTAAGCACTTACACCTAGTTTCAACTGGGAAACGTGATATTATGCAAAACAAAAGTGGGTTCAAGGTATGCACGTTCCTGCTTGGGTGAAGGGAAAGGCAGGTAGAAGTACGAAATCCTGCATGACATGAGAAATTGAGGCTCTGGTCAGGAAAAAGAAGGAGGCATGGGTCAGGTATAGGTACCTGGGATCAAGTGTATTCCTGGTGGAATATAGCGGCTTGAGAAACAAATCAGGAGGGCAAAAGGGGAGCATGAGATAGCTCCAGCAGATTAGATTAAGGGGAATCCATAGAAACGTTATGTATCTTAAAGGGAAAATTGGTAACAAAAAAGAGAATAAGACTCTTTAGAAACCAAAGTGGACATCTACGTGTGGAATTGCAGGAGGTGGACAAGGTCCCCAAAAACTATTTCTGCTTGTTTTTTTACCATGGAGAAAGACATGAAGACAAAGGAACTTGGGAAAGTTAATGAAGTTAACTTGAGGACAGTCCATGTTACACATGAGAATGTTGGATCCCCTAAAACATAGAAAGGTAGATAAATCTCCTGGATCTGATCAGATATATCTAAACAAACTGTGGGAAGCTAGAGAAGAAATGGCAGGAGTCCTGGATTAGCTATACAAATTATCATTAGACATGGATGAGGTGTCGGAAGACTCTAGGGAGAGTGGTTAATTTTGTGCTTCTATTTAAGGGCTGCCAAGTAAAACCTGGAAATACAAACCAGTAAGCCTAACATCTATGGTATGGAAGTTACTGAAGAGCATTCTACATTGATAAATAGGCTTGATAAGGCATAGTCAGCATGGTTTTGTGTGGGAGATTGTGACTCACAAATTTGATTGAGTTTTTTGAAGTAACCAATAAAATTGACATAGTAGCACCATAAACATAGTCTATACTGACTTCTGCAAGGCCTTTAATAAGGTTCCACATGGTAGCTCTGGAAGTTTAGATCATGTGGATTCTATGGAGAGCTAGCTAACTGGATACAGAATTAGGTTGGCGGTACGATACAGAGGGTGGTGGTAGAAGGTTGTTTTTCGGAGGCCTGTGATTATTGGTGTGCTTCAGGAATTGGTGTGGGGCTCATTGCTGTTTATCAACTATATCAATGATTTAGATTTTACAAGGCATGATTAGCAAGATTGCAGATATGAAAATAGGTAGTATCACAGAGAGTGAAGATGGTTATCAAGAAACACAATGGAATCTTAATGGCCTGGTTTTGATGATCTTGATGATAAATGGCTAATGGAATTTAATTCAGATAAATATGAACTGTTACATTTTTGGCATGATAAACCAAGGCAGGGCATCCATATTAAATGGTAAGGCCCTGGGGAGTGTTGTAGAGCAGAGGGATCCAAGAGTACAAGTACATGGTTCTGTTAAGGTTCATTTTCTTAAAACAGACAACTTACAATAAGTTAGGTAAAACCAACACAAGCTTTACTGATCATTTTCTTGGTTCTTGGTTTCTTGGTCCTCCAAAATATTCCAAATGGAATTTAAACTGGAAGTGGTGGAGGGAGGACTTAAGCCAGAAAGGGTTTTGGGGAAGAAAGAGCTACCTTAAATATAGTTGCATCTGGTTGGGTAACTATAGTAGGGTGGAGATTATTCCATGCTTTAATTGTGCGGGGGAAGAACAAATTGCTGTACACATCTGTCTTGGTAGCTGGAATCACAAACTGGATCGAATGCCCTCGTCTGCTCCTAATTGGTTTGGGTTTGGTGTAGGTCTTGTAATCTATGTCGAGCTGGCCATTTAACATTTTGTAAAAACAGGTCAAACGGTGTGCTTCACGTCTAATTTAGCCGGCGAGAGTGCTAGAAGGTACAAAGTCAAGCATACAGCAGATACTTAACTCCTCCTAGGCCATCACGATAATGAATGAAGACATACAGCATCTTTTTGTAGTATTTCAGAAACATAGTCACATGTTTATACAGAGTTGCAGCAATGACGTCTAACATATCAATCACCACTCTACCCAGTCAAAGCATGCTTGTCACTTAATGCAATACTTCTCATGCTATGGTTATATTGATCACAAACTTTAGTTACGAAACCCCCAAATAACAGGAGGTTAGTCAAAGGTCTATCATCTGCTATTAATTTAAAGTCTTTTGACATTGACTTTGTGGCAATCCTTCTTTTTTAAGACACTGGATTTATATATATCTCAAGCAGTTACTCAGATCCCTGCATGAATTGCTCCCTTCAGGGTAAAAAACGTGGTAAAAGAGGTTGTAACTCAATTTAAGCATCAATCACAGTTCAAGATCGGCAGAGGAGCGGCAGGTGAAGGAGTGATTCCGGGGATTGGCTGAGAAGATAATCTCTTGGGAGTTTTTCAGGAGCGGGTGATTTAGAAACCAGTCGGGGCCAGCCTGCAACATATACCTTCAAGGTCGGCAGAGGAGCGGCAGGTGAAGGAGTGAGTGCGGGGATTGGCTGAGAAGGGGAGCGGCCTGTTGGGGAGCAGCCTTGTCGAAGGAAGTGCCTTGTGAGAAAAGTGCGAGTCTTTGGCTAGAGTCTTGTGAGAAAAGTGCAAGTTTTGGGCTCGAGAGTCTTCGGCGAGGAGGCTGAGATGAGGAGACTACGGCAAAGGTTGGAGAGGGTGAGATGCAGTGAAGAAATGACAGGTAAGCTGATTCAGTGTGATACTCGCAGGATGTGGGAGGTCAGAGACACTGCTGGTGCCTCCAGCTGCTACACCTGTGGAAAGTGTGTCCAGGTTCAGCTCCTGACGGACCGTGTTGGGGCACTGGAGAGACAACTGGATGACCTCAGGATCATCCGGGAAAATTAAAGTTTCCTGGACAGGACCTACATCCAGATCGTTACACCGATGATACTGGGTGACGATTAGAAAATGAAGGAAGCTTGGAGTACAGGAGACCCCATGGGATGCACCTCTTGAAAAGCAGGACCTCCAGGATGGTTAACTCCGGTTTGCTTCCAGTTCCTCGTGCTGGTGAGGGCAGGAACAGGGAGATAGGGGATCTGAATGTGTGGCTGAGGAGCTGGTGCAGGGGGCAGGGATTTAGATTCTTAGACCCCAAGGATCTGTTTTGGGGTAAGGGTGAATTGTACAAAAGAGACGGGTTGCACCTTAACAGGCGGGGGACCAGCATTCTGGCAAGCAGGTTTGTCACTGCTACACGGGTGGGTTTAAACTAAATAGTGGGGGGGAGTAGATAAATTGGAAACACAAGGATGGAGTTAAAGGGAAAGAAAGTATTGGAAAAGTTAAGAAAAACACCAGAATTAACGGAACAGAAAGCTCACGAAGGGATAGGAGAGTATGGCCAAGTGAAATAGGAATCAATGTGAAAGGTGAGGTGAGTAATAGATTAAAAGTATTATATATGAATGCACAAAGTATAAGAAGTAAAGTGGATGAGCTTGAGGCTCAGTTAGAGATTGATAGATATGACATTGTGGGGATTACAGAGACATGGCCTATAGAAAGGACAGGCAGGTGGGCTGAGGAGGTGGGGTAGCTCTGTTGGTGAGGGATGAAATTCAGTCCCTTGCGAGGGGTGACATAGGGACTGACGATGTAGAGTTGATGTGGATAGAATTGAGGAATTGTAAAGGGTAAGAAGACATTAATGGGAGTTATCTACAGGCCCCCAAACAGGAGCCTGGATATAGGGTGCAAGTTGCAGCAGGAGTTAAAATTGGCATGTGACAAAGGTAATGCCACTGTGATTATGGGAGATTTCAATATTCAGGTAGACTGGGAAAATCAGGTTGGTTCTGGGCCGCAAGAAAGGGAGTTTGTTGAGTGCCTCTGAGGTGGATTCTTAGAGCAGCTTGTACTGGAACCTACCAGAGAGAAGGCAATTCTGAATTTAGTGTTGTCTAATGAACCAGATTTAATACGGGAACTCAAGGTAAAGGAACCGCTAGAAGGTTGTTGACCATAATATGTTAAGTTGTAATATGCAATTTGAGAGGGAGAAGGTTATATCAGAAGTGTCAGTGTTGCACTTGAACAAAGGGGACTATGAAGGCATGAGAGAGGAGCTGGCTAAGGTTGACTGGAAAAGGATCCTAGCAGGAATGATGGTGGAACAGCAATGGAAGGAATTTCTGCGCATACTCCAGAAGATGCAGGATCATTTCATTCCAAAGAGGAAGAAAGATTCAAATGGGAGTAGGAGGCAACCGTGGCTGACAAGGGAAGTTAGGGATGGAATTAAACTAAAAGAAAAGGTGTAAGGTGAAAATGTAAGGTGTAAGAAAAAGTGCGTAGCAAAGAGTAGCAGGAAGCGGGAGGTTTGGATAACTTTCAAAGGACAACAAAAAGGATAATACGGGGTGAAAAGATGAAGTATGAGGGTAAACTGGCCAAGAATATAAAGAAGGAGAGTAAAAGCTTCTTTAGGTATGTTAAGAAAAAAAGATTAGTAAAGACTTTAGTAAATGTGGGTCCCTTGAAGGCAGAAACAGGTGAAATTATTTTGGGGAACAAGGAAATGGCAGAAGAGTTGAACAGGTATTTTGGTTTTGTCTTCACTAAGGAAGACACAAACAATCTCCCAGGTGTACTAGAGGATAGAGGATCTAGGGAGAAAGAGGAACTGAAATAAATTTGCATTAGGCAAGAAAACTATTGGGTAGACTGGTGGGGCTGAAGACTGATGAAACCCACAGGGCCTGATGTTCTCCATCCCAGGATACTCAATGAGGTGGTTCTAGAAATCGTAGACACATTGGTGATCATTGTCCAATGTTCTATAGATACAGGATCAGTTCCTGTGGATTGGAGGGTAGCTAATGTTATCCCACTTTTCAAGAAAGGAGCGAGAGAAAACAAGGAATTATAGACCAGTTAGTCTGATTTTGGTGGTAGGGAAGATGCAGGAGTCAATTATTAAAGAAGTAATACGGCGCATTTGGATAGCAGTAAAAGAATTGGTCCAATTCAGCATGGATTTTTATGAAGGGGAAATCCTGCTTCACTTATCTGGAATATTTTGAGGCTGTGACAAGTAAAATGGTTGAAGGAGAGCCAGTGGATCTGGACTATCAGAAAGCCTTTGATAAAGTCCCACACAGGAGATTAGTGTGCAAAATTAGAGCACATGGTATTGGGGGTAGGGTATTGACATGGATAGAAAACTGGTTGGCAGACAGGAAACAAAGAGTAGGAATAAACGGGCCCCTGCCAGAATGGCAGGCAGTGGCGAGTGGAGTGACGCAAGGCTCGGTGCAGTGGCCGCAACTAGCAAGTTTGCAGATGACACAAAGCTGGGAGGCAGTGTGAACTGCAAAGAGGATGCGAGGAGGTTGCAGGGTGACTTGGACAGGTTGAGTGAGTGGGCAGATGCATGGCAGATGCAGTATAATGCAGATAAATGTGAGGTTATCCACTTTGGCGGCATGAACAAGGAGGCAGATTATTATCTCAATTATGTCAGATTAGGAAAAGGAAAGTGCAACGAGACCTGGGTGTCCTTATACACCAGTCACTGAAAGTAAACATGCAGGTACAGCACGCAGTGAAGAAAGCGAATGGCGTGTTGGCCTTCATAACGAGGACCTTCTGCAGTTGTACAGGGCCCCTGGTAAGACCACATCTGGAATATTGTGTGCAGTTTTGGACTCCTAATTTGAGGAAGAACATCCTTGCTATTGAGGCTGTGCAGCATAGCTTCACGAGGTTAATCCCCGGGATGGCGGGACTGTCATATGAGGAAAGATTGGAAAGATTGGGCTTGTATTCACTGGAATTTAGAAGGATGAGAGGAAATAACCATATAACCATATAACCATATAACAATTACAGCACGGAAACAGGCCCTCTCGGCCCTTCCAGTCCGTGCCGATCATTTGTTTTCCCCTAGTCCCATCTACCTGCACTCAGACCATACCCCTCCATTCCCTTCACGTCCATATACCTATCCACTTTACTCTTAAATGTTAAAATCGATCCTGCCTCCACCACTTCTGCTGGAAGCTCATTCCACACAGCCACCACCCTCTGAGTAAAGAAGATCCCCCTCACGTTACCCCGAAACTTCTGTCCCTTAATTCTCATGTCATGCCCTCTTGTTTGAATCTTAACTACCCTCAATGGGAAAAACGTATCCACGTCAACTCTGTCTATCCCTTTCATCATTTTAAAGACCTCAATCAAGTCCCCCCTTAACCTTCTGCGCTCCAAAGAATAAAGACCTAATTTGTTCAACCTTTCTCTGTAACATAGTTGCTGGAACCCTGGCAACATTCTAGTAAATCTCCTCTGTACTCTCTCTATTTTGTTGACATCCTTCCTATAACTAGGCGACCAAAATTGTACACCATACTCCAGAATTGGTCTTACCAATGCCTTGTACAATTTTAACATTACTTCCCTACTCCTATATTCAATGCTCTGATTTATAAAGGCCATCACACCAAAGCCTTTCTTTACCACCCTATCTACATGTGATTCCACCTTCAGGGAACTATGCACAGTTATTCCTAGATCCCTCTGTTCCACAGCATTCCTCAATTCCCTACCATTTACCATGTACGTTCCTATTTTGATTTGTCCTGCCAAGATGTAGCACTTCACACTTAACAGCATTAAACTCCATCTGCCATCTTTCAGCCCACTTTTCCAATTGGCCCAAATCTCTCTGTAGACTTTGAGAATCTACTTCATTATCCACAACACCACCTATCTTAGTATCATCTGCATACTTACTTATCCAATTTTCCACCCCATCATCCAGATCATTGATGTACATGACAAACAACAGTGGACCCAACACAGATCCCTGAGGCACCCCACTGGTCACCGGCTTCCAACCTGACAAACAGCCATCCACCATTACTCTCTGACATCTCCCATTCAGCCACTGTTGAATCCATCTTGCTACTCCGCCATTAACACCCAAAGATTGAACCTTCTTAACCAACCTCCATGGGGAACCTTGTCAAAGGCCTTACTGAAATCCATATAGACAACATCCACTGCTTTACCCTCATCAATTTCCCTAGTTACCGCTTCAAAAAAATTCAAGAAGGTTTGTCAAACATGACCTTCCAGGCACAAATCCATGTTGACTGTTCCTGATCAGACCCTGTTTATCCAGATGCTTATATTTATTATCTCTAAGTATCCTTTCCATTAATTTGCCCACCACTGACGTCAAACTAATAGGTCTATAATTGCTAGGTTTATTCTTTGAACCCTTTTTAAACAATGGAACAACATGCGCAGTACGCCAATCCTCCGGCACTATTCCCGTTTCTAATGACATTTGAAATATTTCTGTCATAGCTCCTGCTATTTCTACACTAACTTCCCTCAATGTCCTAGGGAATATCCTGTCAGGACCTGGAGACTTATCCACTTTTATATTTTTCAAAAGTGTCAGTACTTCCTCCTCTTTGAATCTCATAGTTTCCATAGCTACTCTACTTTTTCCCCTTAACTCACAGAGTTCAATATCCTTCTCCTTGGTGAATACCGAAGAAAATAAATTGTTCAATATCTCCCCCATCTCTTTTGGCTCTGCAGATGGCTGTTTATTCTGGTTCTCTAATGGTCCAATTTTATCCCTCGTTATCCTTTTGCTATTAATATAGCTGTAGAAACCCTTTGGGTTTACTAATCTTATAGAAAGATATAAAATTATAAAATGACTGCACAAGCTAGATGCAGGAAAAATGTCCAGAACCACGACCCACAGACCAAGAATAAAGGGGAGGCCATTTAAAACTGAGATGAGGAAAAACCTTTTTACCCAGAAAGTTGTGAATTTGTGGAATACTCTGCCACAGAAGGCAGTGGAGGCCAATTCATTGGATGCATTTAAAAGAGAGTTAGATGGAGCTCTTGGGGCTAGCGGAATCAAGGGGTAGGGGGAGAAGGCAGGCACAGGTTACTGATTGTGGATGATCAGCCATGATCACAATGAATGGGGGTGCTGGCTCGAAGGGCTGAATGGCCTCCTCCTGCACCTATTTTCTATGTTAACACAGTTCTGCATGTTTCTCTTTCATGTGATTATTCCCTTACAAGCATCCAAACCAAACGTCTTAAGTAGTCTTTGTGGTAATAGATTCCATATTCGAATCCCTCTCTGGTTAAAGAAGCTTGTGTATATAACCCAGGATTCCCAGCCAGACTTTACAGCATAGACCCAATCCTTTGTGTCTTTCACATGCTGGGGTAAAGATGTTTTCACACTTTATACAAGCAAATGGCTTGCCAGTGGAATATTTAGTCTTGGTGCATTGAAGCAGGCAGACAAGGATCACATCCTTTCATTCCACAGCCATCTTTCACTTCATTTAAAAATGATTTATTTCAAATATTTATCAAAGACCTAAAACAGTCACATTCAATCTCCCTTACTGATTTATTGCATGTGGACTGTAAATGGATTGCTGATCGAAGGAACATTTGTAACAGTACAATTTTTGTAGTTTAGAGATACAGGTCCTTCGGTCCACGGAGTCTGCACCGACATGCGATCCCCACACATTAACACTATCCTACACACACTAGGGACAGTTTACACTTATACCAAGCAAATTAACCTACAAACCTGTGCGTCTTTGGAGTGTGGGAGGAAACCGAAGATCTCAGAGGAAACCCACACGGTCACGGGGAAAACGTACAAACTCTGTACATACAGCACCCGTAGTCAGGATCGAACCTGGGTCTCTGGCGCTGCAAGCGCTGTATGGCAGCAACTCTACTGCTGTGCCACCATGCTGCCCTATTCTCTGTATAATTTGGCTCTTGAATTATTTCGATGATAAACACAAACAGCTGGAGTAATTCAGCAGGACAGGCAGCATCTCTGGAGAGAAGGAATTTGTGCGCTTCGGGTCGAGACCCTTCTTCAGACTGAAGATAACAGGATAAAACATAATGCTTCCATCGGATGACATTCATGCTATACCGGCAATCAGAAACATTTGCCTTTCAAATGAGAAAAGTAAAGACCTACTAATCATTCACGGCAAATTTAACCAAGAAATGGTTAAATCTCCAGTTGAACTGCTTCCTTTTAGCCAAATAGTCTTAATTACTGAAGGCAGAAGTCATCAAATATATATA